>JANAVB010018797.1:11324782-11369782 GCA_029216955.1 Iris pallida
AACAACCACATCACACACTAACTCTTCTCAAAACAACCACCACCACACTACCACCATCTAACCATAATGAAATAACATCTAAACCAATCTATTGTTATACAAAATCAGTCCAAAATGAGTAGCTATCAACATACATATATATATATATATATATAGAATATGAAAAGGAAAGAATGAACCATGATACTTGGATACCAAACCATGGTATCTAAGTAGAACAAATCTAACCACTCTATCTATACCAAATCACTCTCCTATTGATATAAAACTGAATTATAAACTAATTACACTACTAGCATATAAACAAACCCAAGGGGTGTCCTAAATTGGAATCTACCAAGTAGGACACAAAGCCAAATGCTAACTTTCTCTAGAGGGATCCAAATGGCCTCAAACTTGAATCAAATGGTTGCTCTATCAAGAGGGTAGATCCTACGGATTCAAAACTAATTTATAATCATAGAAAATTGGTTTAGAGGATAGGAATTTACCTATTAGGAGTGAATCCCAATGAAACTCTTTTCAACACGTCTCTGATACGAAGATCCTTGTAGAAAGGAAACCCCTCCTTGCACTTTCCTTCCAATCCTTGGTAGCACCCTTCCTTGATGGTATGGAGAGGATTGGTGGAAGATTTGATGGAGGAATGAGATGATTTGAAGATCAAATCAAAGGGGGGACTCTCTAAATTAGGGAAGAACACAAGATAGGAGAAAGGAGGCTATGTTGTGAATGAAAATGATGGTGAATGATCAAAGGGGTGGCCGGCCACTATTTCCTAGGGTTGGCTATGTTGTAAAGTCTATGATGCCCCTAATTAGTCCGTCTTTGATAAACAAATCAAGTGCAAGAGGTTGGGCGCAAAAAGGTAAAGTTTAAGTCATTAATCTAACCATTCTAAACAAGTGGGATTTGTTTAATTACACTAACCTAATAAGTGTGGTTTGTGGGCCATGGCTAACTAATCTCGGTGTCCCGACTAGGGTCTAAGCTACTCAAGTCACTAACCAATTCAAAACGAGACGAAACTCAAACCCGACTAAGTAAACCCCCAAAACACAATATATGATAAATAATTATTCACAAATATTCTAATTTTGAAAAAAAGACCATTTTACCCTTATTTTGAAAACTGAGGGTGACATAAAGCAAGAAAGGACTTGAAAATTATTTGTAGGCATCCAGAGTTGTATCTAACACGAAGATCCAATGGTAACTGGGTCAAGCCCTCAGCACCATTTACATTGAGTAGGGATGATAAATTGATAAGATGCAACTGGATTACAAAGTTAAGATTTCCTGATGGTTACATGTCGAATCTGGCAAGATGTGTCGATCTCAATGAACGCAAGTTGATAGGGATGACGAGTCATGATTGTCACGTGTTCATGGAGCGATTAATTCTTATCGCTCTGAGAGAGATGCTTCCTTCTCAAGTATGGGTTCCGCTGGCCGAGATATCTATATTCTTTAGAGATTTGTGTTCAAGTAAGTTGACGGTGCAATATATGTTTAAACTTGAGGAGAAGATTGTATTGACATTGTGCAAGTTAGAAAAGGTGTTTTCCTCCGACTTTTTTGATAGTATAGAACATTTTTCGATTCATCTTGCATACGAAGCACGTATCAGTGCTCACGTCCATTATCGATGGATGTATCCATTTGAGAGGTATAAAATAATTAATGATTTAGTATTAATAATTATTTTATTCAAACAGTTCTAATATTGAATATATTATTTATAGACATCTACATCACCTGAAGAAGAAGGTGGGCAATAAGGCTCGTGTAGAAGCTTCGATATGTGAAGCATATATTATTAAGGAGGTCTCAAACTTCTGCTCAATCTACTTCGATACTCATGTCAGAACAAACTGGAATAAAGCGCCAAGAAATGATAAAAGTGAGATCGATGCACCAAAAAGTGGAATTCACACTATCTTCAATGTTGGTGGCAAACCTACAAGTGCTTCTAAGTTATGGTGGTTGGAGGACGATGAGTTTGAAGCCGCTCATCGGTATATCTTCCTAAATAGTGGTATGGAGGAGGTAGAATATATAGAGAAGTAAGCGACATAATTTTGCTATATATTCCAATTTTGCTATACACTTGTAAAAAAAGTTTTATAACTTTTCTCGTTATTATCACAGTATTTTTAGAGATGAGATAAAAATAGAGAGACCTATCATTGACGATGATGATCTTGCTAGAGAGGTTGACAAAAAATTTCTTTGTGGTTCCATAATTATGTGAGGATTAAAATCATTTAACTATTTTAAATTAAATAATTTGTCCAAGCTTTGTCTAATGATGTTATGATACGTGATGTTTTAGGTTTTTCATCCTGGTACACAATTGCAGAAGGAAAGACTTCGAGCACTAGTTGTCGGACGAAGCAAGAGGGCAAAATGTTGGGATGGATATATCATCAATGGCTTCAAATTTAGAACTACTGATAAGCCTATCAATCACTCATTTGTTAATGAGGAGGCTAATTGTACAAAAAAAATTTGGAGTTTGTGTAAGGGATTCAGTCTATGATGCCGATCCAGAATTTGGCTATTATGGTTGTAACACCCAGTTTTCTACATGAGGATAATTTTGAAATTTTATAATTTTAATCTTTTATTAATGATATTTAAATCATGATATAAATTTTTGGTGATTTTTGATTATTTTAAATTATTAAAACCATGACTTGTGATTTACCAAATTAAAGACTAGTGATATGGCATTAGGATAATTATTTTTACTTTTGAGCATGGGGGTATTATGGTCATTTTGAACTTTTGGGAATTATTTGGATTTATTATGAATTATTGAGATTTATTTGAATTTATATGATTTTTGGTATATTTTAATTAAGGGTTAATATAGACTTGACTAGTGTTGACTTTGGAGCCTAACCTAGAAGCTAACCCTAGTTGGTGACCCTAGTCTAACTCTAGTTAACCTACTTTAGTAATTAGAAATTAGTTTTAAAGTAGGGAGGATTAGTTTGGGTGGAATTAGTCAATGACTAGTGACTTAAGTCAATGACTTATGACTTATCAATTTTAAGCCTAGTGTTTAAGCCATAGGCTCATGAATTAAGCCCAAAACCAATCCTAACCCAACCATGGCATTCACTATTAGGTTTCCCCTTGCTTATAAGTAATCTCTTAGAGTGTTCTTGCCTCTTTTTAGGTTTGCCCTAATTTTGGTGGAAAGGTATTTTCCCCTATGCTCAAAATTCCTAATTAATTTATTTTAGCTCCTTTTTAATCCTAATCTTTTGCAATAGGATCTAATTTATGTTTATATACTGTTTTTGGAGGATCACCTCAGTTTGTATATTGATTGGAGATTTGGAGTTGCCATTTGGAATCTCCTCTTTGAAGCTCTTCCTTGAGTTTTGATACTCAATAGGTAAACCACCTAAATCCTTATTTCTTCCTGATTTTCTTGCATAATAGGTTAGGTTTATGGGTTACCTAACTGCCCATGAATTTGGGCACAATTCGTGTCCATTTCGTGTCTGTATCGGACACGTATCGTATTGATATACTAGGTGTTTGTAGAAATGCCACATAGGAATTAATTTTCGTATTTTTGAAAAGTGATTGCATGGATTTGTAGATCTAGGTGAGAATATTAATTTTTGTGAAGGTGTCCTGATGTTTTGTGTCCTTGTGTGTCGTGTATTTCATTTGGACACGCAGCACGAGCCCGTAGGCCGTGTCCTGCATCTCGGGGGATATATCTCGGGACACAGGACAATTTGTGTCCTGATTTTTTGTGTGAATCTTGGGGCACTGTCTGACACCATGCTCCCAAAATTTGGGAGCATCTCGTGCACCACGCAGGGAGAAATCGAGGTCGCATTGGTCGCGCACTGTCGCGCGCGGGCTGCTGTGCGCGTGCACAGGCACGACTGACACGCGTGTCATGTCGTGTCTGTGTGACTCATGGACTCAACGCAGGGTGTGTCAGACCTAGAGCTATCCTAGGCGAATTCCTGGACACGAACACGTATCGTGTCGTGTGTCACGTGTTACACGCACGTGCACGCGTGCAAGATGATTGTTTGTGCACTGTCAAGTGTCTGTGTACATGTGTTGTTTGGACAAGATTCGTGTCCAATTCTTGGACACGAATGCACTCTCATGTACCCTCACATGCATGACACATTGTACCAACCCTTTGTTTGGCTTTTAGTTGAGATTTTGAATTCGAAAATTTGAATTCCCTTGAGTACTGATACTCGGCTGATACGCGCAGGATGGGTTTCAGTTTTGTTTTAAAATGGAATTATTAATTGTTATGTTGATTGAATATCAGTAATTTGGCTCACCCACATATTTGTTAATAGCTGAATTTGTAGTTGTGTTTGTATTGGATAGGGAAATCATCGAAATGAGGTTTTGCATATGGGTTGGGGTTCCTGTCAAGTTCAGGAACCCTGAAACTAATTCCTGAGTTCTCTCAGACCCCCACAACTGAAACACTCACACACACACAAGCATTCACACACAATCCTATCATATTTCACACCATACTGTTCTTTCAAGCACATTACACACACATTTGAATTCCATTTTTTTCTCACATTGCACTCCTCTTTGATACACACACACACAGTTCACATTTCTGAATTTCCATTTTCATTACACACAAACACACACATTCAATCCTGTACACACTGATTTCCTGTTAACTCTCACACTCTCACACACACACATACACACAGCCCTATTTACTCCTTTCATTAACATACACACATATGCTTACACACACACAATTCTATTTCCAGTTTTTCCCTCACACTCATTCACTCTACACTATCACACACATATGTTAACTCTCACATTAGTTCCTCTCACATTTCCTTCACTTGCTGTCACACACAAATCAGTACACACACCTGTCACATACAATTCAGCATTCCCTCATTCACTCTCACATGCTATGCATACACACAGCCCGACTCACATGTGACACTCCCTCACACTTTGCACACTCTCACACTTTACACAAATAACATACACACACACACTTCATGTATATATATATATATATATATATATATATATATATATATATATATATATATATATATTGTGGGTAAATAGTTACTAGCCTATGTGTAATGTGTAGTAGGTTGTGAGGTAGGATTTCATTAGCCTAATTGTATTTAGCCTATGGCCTAGATAGATGGCCTATGGCATGTGGGTATCACTAGGATAGATGACTTGCATGATATTTAGCTAGTTGACATAGTTTGACTTCTAGAGTTGACCAAGAGTTGAACTTGGTCTAGATTGACCTAGAATTGGCCTGTTAAGCCTAGGTTTGACCAACCTAGACTAGTTTGACCAAGTTTAACCTCGTTTGACCTAGTTTGACTTAATTAGATTAGAATTAACCTAGTTTGACTGTTAGGGTTGACTAGAGTTGACCAAAGGTTGACATTAGCCTAGATTGACCCCAAACTTCATGTAGATGCATTGTAGCAGTCTATTTCCTTATTTTTAACTTGTTGTGACTTGTACTGTTCTATAGGAGACAGACACCACTCCTCGGACAGTATATTCTCTTCGGACATTCAGGATACCAGGCGAGTACATTCTCTGATCATTTCATATCTTGTTTAGGATTATATTTCCTGCTTTCGATTATTCTATATGATGCTGACACGTTGGTAACACGGATTAGTACTATATGGATCCCTCCTTGAGATGTTATCCCTCTCGGGAGCATCAGATACTCTTGTCTCGTGTGTTTTACTTACATCATGTATCTCTTGCTTCTATTATCATGAATCTTCGGGAATCAGCTAGTGACTCATGTACTATCATGATCACCGAGCCTTCACGAATCAATTCATGAATCACCTTATACGGGTCAAGTAGTTAGTCATGAATCTTAACGTAACTTGACTGGATCCTTGTGTATTGATTTGGGCTACGGGGGAGTATGAATGGTCATGTGAATAAATATCCAAAGTAGTGTAGTCATGAATCACTCTTAGTGTAGTCATGAATCAGTCCTAAGCCATTCACATGTTTATCTTGTACTCTGAATCACTAGCACTGTCTCTTTTATATATCATAGATATTTACTTACAGTCTCTCTTTTACATTACGCTATTCTTCAGTTTCCTGTATTTTATTCTCTAGCATGATTATATTTTCTTTTCTGCTATGACTTGTTGAGATGTATTGTGCTCGCTCCTGTCCTGACTGGACCTGTTAAAATATTACAGAGGATGAGGACGAGGCGTGATGTCCCACTTATTATGGGGCTACCCTAGATGACAGTACCGACCTGGACCAGCAGCATGAGCCTTTAGCTGTGGACGACACTCCACTAGACTAGGATGTCTTTTATATTCATTCTGGATGACTGTATTATGAGATTTGGGATTTTGTGGATTTGTTATATCTTTTAGACACTTTGACTCTCTGGTTGTATCTTGTGGATTCTTTCATTTTAGTATTATCTAACTATCTTTCTATCTTCATTCTGCCTTAGATGGGATTGAGAACTGTATATTGTTATGTCATCTCCATTCGGAGAGTATATACTGTACAGGTACATTTATACTGTTAGATGTATGACCTAGGAAGCGTTCTACCGCTGACACTGCGGCATAGGCGTCCACGTACCCACGTCTCGTACCCTTACTCTAGGGTGCGGGTTGTCACAACGGTATTCTAATAGATATTATAGAACTGGATTACTCTTTTGGTACCAAAATTGTGCTGTTTAAATGTGATTGGTTCGACACAACATCCAAGCAAGGATGGAGAATTGACAAACAGTTTGGATTTATTGATATAAAATATGGAAAAAGATATGTAGGTTTTAAACCATTTTTGTTGGCTAGTCAAATGGTCCAAGTGTACTACAAGAGTTATCCTAGTCGACGACGCACTACTCGTGATTGGTAGGTTGTATACAAAACTAAAGCAAGAAATACATAAAATATTGGAGATCAAGCATACCAGGAGGATGAGGTAGTCATGCCTCTGTAGGACCGTTGAGCACCTCTAGAGGGGAGATGAATAGAGTGAGTGCGAGTCATTGGAAAATAATCACCAATTTAAAATTAAACATATAACTATGGCAGTAAGTAAGAGACAGTAAATAAATATAACAAGAGATAGAGAGATCAAACTCAGTGACACAGCGATGTATACTTGTATCCCTCTAAGAGGACTAATCCAGTCTCGAGTACTCTTCCTCGATGTTAATCCACTAAGGCACAAGCTAATTGAGAGCTTGCAGTCTCTTAGAACACCGTGCTTGGTGACAAGTGCACGACCAACTTTACAACACCGTACTTGGTGAAGAGCGCACGACCGACTCCACAACAGAGATAATTTCTGTACTTTGAATAACCTCTTTACAACTCTTAAGAGCCAAAAGTCTCTAGATCGAAATAGATATTACTGGATTTTGGCTAAGAGGAGTGTAGGTGAGATATGAAAACTTTTGATCGGATGAAAACACTTATTGAATAGAGAAGAGAAGATAAAGAATGAATGAGTGATTTGAAATAAAAAACTCTCTTCTATTTATAGGTGTTTTCTGGGACCGAACTCGGGCATAGTTCTGGCAGAGTTCTGATGCAAAGATTTCACATATGAACGTTGCATACAGATTTGTAGGCAACAAATATTTGAATTTAAACAGATCGAACTCGGGCAGAGTTCGAACCGAACTCGTCGAACTCGGGCCGAACTCGGTTTGAGTTCTGTCTAGGAAAAATATTAAACGTTTGTCAAATTCTGTTGCAAAGATGAAATTGAACTTTTTGGTGGAAGGAATATAAATAGGTAGGCTTTATAGAAAAGTGGACTAAGATTAACCTAAGCCAGTATTACCTAGTCGATCTTACAATTTATATCCTAGACTCAATAAATATAAAATACATAATAAATTGTAAAATAACTCAGACTGGATTAACTGAAAGTAAGCTTCAGACTGATGATTTACGTGCTTGATGATGCAGTAGTACGCTTGTTGATATTGATTTCACAATTCCTGAAATGATTAGCAGCAGTTCGTATATTTTGTATATTGACTTAAGTTTATGTCGATTATTAAAATCGGGTGTGACCATGGAATGGACCAACAATCTCTCCCATTTTGATAATTGACAAACTTGAGTCTATATCAAAATATATCTAAAATAGAACAAATAAAATTATCTCAAAAAATGGTAGAGTCTTTCTTTGAATGGTTGATTTTGGTATTTGTAATCTTTCTCCCCCTTTGTCAATAAAAAATGGTTTTGGCTCCCCCGTAATGTGTGAAGCCAACAATGTTCATCAAACAGACAAAGTGATACTAAAGAGAACATGAAGTACAAGAACCTGACATGTGCACAATGTTTGAAATACAACTAGCCTATGTAATCGGCTGGGGTAAGTACAGAAATAAGAACAGAAGTACAAGAATAAGGGTACGGCTTAGGGCCCGCGTGCATAGTACGAGGCCTAAGCTATCTACATGAATATCAGAACATGGATTTGGTCACATAGCTAGTGTATTTCCCCTCCCTGACTACAAGTACAATAACATAAAGTACAAGAGAATATGGTATCGTGTCACATCGTGTCATCAAGAGAAGTACAAGATATGAATGTAAATGCACAAGACCATAGAATGTACTTGCCTTGCTCCAGAAAAATACGACTAAAGAACGGAGTTGGATGTCCTCCTGTTAAAAATGGTTTACAAGTTGATTAATTTCTAATCATTCTTTTATTATACTACTTGGTTTTAATCCAAATGTTAATCTCTTAAGGGAAAAATAGGTTACACTTTGTTTATACAGATTATTATCGAATATCTATATTTAGTTGAGAAATAGAAACCTAAGCAAGATCTCTAAGGTTGCCTCAAAATAGAATTATCCATATTTCTTTATTTAACCATAAAGTATCACAACTAAACGAAAGAAAAAGAAATGATCAATATATATAAGCTATTAGTAATCTAATCTTCACTTAGGAACTTAATAGGAAATTTCTATTAGAAACAAAATCATAATATTGTTTGGTGGATATTCAAAATAGGAGCATAATTTGATTAACTGCTTCAACTGTTCAACAATCCCGAGATTTGGTCATGCTAAAAGAAAATGGATATCCAACTCTACCGTCAAAATAACTTCCGACTTGACTTATACTGCTGTCAGCCCTGCCATTCTTCTTATCTATGATGAAGCTTACCTAGGGGTGGCGATTTTGCCCTCGTACCCTCTACCCTAGCCGGGTACCCTGCACTCTCAGGTGCCCACGGGTACCCTCTACCCTTCGAGGGCATGCCCTACCCTTACCCTCTTGGAATTAGGGTAGGGTAAGGGTTTTATTCTGTTACCCTAGTGCAATTACCCGGGTACCCGCCCTACCCGCTGCCCTGTAACCCTACCCTGAACCCTACCCTACCCTGAATCACTACCCTACCCACTACCCGTTAACCCTAACCCTTTAAAACCCTCGACCCTATCCTTCTCCCAACCCGCTTTGTAATTTTGTATAGTCCCACTGCCATAGTATTACTACTACTTATAGTTTTTTGTAATTAGTACTTAGGATTAGGAGAACTACATGGTGCTTTATCCTAAGGAATCAGGTCTAGCCCCCTCCTTGGGTATGTAGGAAGCCCAGGTTCTACTATAAAACTGGGTTCAGCGCCTTTAGTAAAAAAAAATATTCTCCCTGTTATTTCTTGTTAAGTTGTTATGATTTTTGAATGCTGTCAAAATCTGAAAAAAAATGAAATGGAAAGAAAAAAGATTCCCCCCTGTTTACTATCAAAAAAATTTGATTTTCAAAGTTTAAAAAATGAAATGGCAAGGGTAATACCCTTACCCTCCCTACCCTAACCCTCAGCTACCCTGTGAGGGTAAAGGGCAAGGACGGGTAATGGGTATTAGTTTTTTGGAAGAGGGCTACCCTACCCTACCCTCATGACTCCCCTAGGGTATCAAAAAAAGGTCAATACCCTACCCTACCCTGCCCTCTTCCTGCCCTTACCCTACCCTACCCTACCCATCGCCAGCCCTAAGCTTACCCAAGGGTTCAACCTTTCACTCTTGTCGAAGTAAACAAACAGAGCTTGACATACATAGATCCAAGGAACCTCATAGTTACTTCATAAATAAAACCAAGAAGGAAAGAAATAACTCAACCAAACAGAGATTAACACAACCCCAAAGATTTCGGATCCTGCAAGCTCAGTCATTGAATCCAATATAGAGTCTAATATACATCCTTATAATCAACAAGTGATTTTTTAATGGAGTTACTATGTTCCAAAAGCTTGAGAAAGAAATACAATAGAACAGATCACAGTACTATTCGATCAAAAGAATTATACAACAATAGGTTCCCAACTGTCCCTCTTATACTCGACAGTATAATACACAAATAAGCACATATTCACTCAAAACACAAATAAATCATTCACGAAAATAGCACAATGCCCAGGCTTCAAAATACACAGCAAAGAATTGAACGATCACATACTCAACCTTTGCATTCAACGGTCGACTCTAGCCCTGAACCCCGAATGGAACCAACAGTCGGACATGGCTACAGAACTCCTGGTATAAAACTCTGAGTCGGACACGAAGGTATCCCAACACGTACACGAACCAAGCTACAATCGACACAAGCTACACCCCAACACGAACAGCCCTGGCTACGACACCCATACTCATGGAAGAAGAGAAGTAAAATTTGAGAATGCAGCAGATTACGTAAGTACCGGGAGATTTGTTCTTTGAGAGGAATGAGATCGAGAATCCATCCACGTTCCTCTCGTGTCCAAGTATCTCGAATTTACTGAAAACATTCAAAAACCCAAACATACTGAGAACAACTCAGGTATGAAGATTTGATTCACAAATATAACAAGAAAAATGTCCAGATAAGTACCTAGCAGAATCCGTGTAATAGAGTCTCAGATCTGAGTACTGACGAACGCAATTCTTCCAAAATAGAGCAAGATCCTGTTCAGACATATCGTCAAACAGTTCCGATGCAAGTTAAATGCCAAAATTTGGGAGTGAAACCAACACTCATGAAAGGAACAAACACAAGAATAATACTCAACAATTTCTCATTAATTACATGAAATCAAAACTCCAGTTCGATTCCCAGATTTCCAATCGATCATCAACCGAACAACTTTGATCGGAAAATAAATCTCATAAAAAGGAACAGAAGTTACGAAGGACTCACCACAATACAGATCGAACAGACGAAGCTTTATTCGATCCAACGTCCCGATAGATGCCGAGAAGACACGTTGATCTGAGAAAATCCAACAAGGATCGAATCGATTGTAGAACGGAGAAAACAAGGACAAAAGAATGGACTCTTACCGAAACACCCACCTCTAGGACGCAAAGGACACGGACACGGTGTTTGAACCGAGAGATTGTCGGGGAAGAACTTGGTTGCAGAGCGGCGCTGCTTATCTTCCAGATCGTGGAGTCGCTAAAGAGCAGTTGCCACAGCCTAGGCCGCCCGGGGGTGGAGATCGTCGCCGCAGACCATCTCGGTCGCCGGAGAAATGCAAAATTAGGGTTAGGGTTCGATGGGGCTCGAGATTGGGGAGAAAGCTTCTCAAGCTCTCAGGAAATAAATGGGAAGGCTGAGAGTTTCTCTCACCTCAAGTCTATATAAGTAAACTTGGCATATTCACAAATAAGTCCCTCCGCAAATAAGACTATAAGCAGAGAGGCCCTCTGCCTTTCCATATATTGAAGAGTCAAGCAAAAACAGTTAAGAAGAAAATATGCCAAGTGGTGGGACCACAAGTTGTTTACAACAAACTCAAATTCAAATTCCTGCTCTTAAACAATTTTCCTCCAAAATATAAATCGAAAATATTTATTCGAAGATATTTAATAAAACATTATAAATATTCAACATTACTCAAATCAAACTCGTTATTATTGTTAGAAAACTTTAAATTCTTGAAAAATGGGAAAATGGAGTTACAGTAGCTATCTCGGTTCCTCCTAGGCCGAATCAGTCTCGTGCCTCCCAAGATACCGTTCGAGGAACCTAACCATTATGCACAAGTTGTCCAAGTCCGTGCAAGACTAAGCTACTTACTCAATAATGATCTACAAACATCGTAAGACTTAATCGACTTCAATGTGTCCCGTCTTACCATTGCAACATTTATTCATAGCATCAGTATTTGTGTAACACAGTTTTACGGCCTATATGTGAAAGCATCATTGTAATAATTCTACGAATTACGTACACAAGTAAAGCACGCAACAGTTCTACGAAAATAATACTTTGTGTCTGTGCATTGACGTCTAATATTTCATTCGCATTTATAACATCGATTGATTTGAGACAAGAGGGTCAAAAGGGAAAGAAGGGTCAGTTACTTCCCTAGATGTACCCGAGGCAAGATAAAAGAGGATGATTGTGCTAAATGACACCTATGCGATCACCTAAAATCGCATACGCAACGAATCAGAACTTTTACCCTTCTATTCTGAGTTCGATATGAAATATAAGTTCGAAGAATGCAAGCATGAAATCGATCGAAACATTCACGAAAATGCACTCATAAAATAAAAGTCAAAGAAGCAAGTGCAGCATGAAAAACAAAGCAGCGGGAGGTCTCTCTCAACTCAGCTGCAAAGTCTATCCTCGAAATGTAGTCCATTGAATATGGGACTTGATTCCGAAGAAGCCGATCCATAACAAGGAAAGGATCTTGATTCAATCGGTCCAGACTAATCAATAGCCACAATGTTTCTTAACCATGCTCCCCGTGTCGCAACGAGGAACTGGACACGATTTTTGGATGGGGTACTACACATGCTCTCCTATAAATGACTCGAACTTTCTGTACTACTATCTTGGAGCTTGCTTCAGACCATATAAACTCTTCTTCAGCTGATATACTAAATGTGACTTTTCCTTCTCTCATAATCCCTATGGCTACTCTATATATAACTCCTTCTCTAAATCACCATAGAGGAATTATCTTTACGTTCATCTGCTCAACCTCCAAGTCAAGACTGGCTGTTGAAGCAAGAGCAACCTGGATAGATAACAATTTGACGACTGGCAAACAAATCTCATCAAAATCCATGCACTTTTGCTGACCATAGCCTTTAACTACCAGTCTTGCATTGTATCGAGGGCGAGTAACATCACCCATTTGCTACACTCTAAACACCCATCAATTCTTCAAATAATTATTACCCTTTGGCAACCGCAATAGCTCATATGTAGAGTTTTCTCGTAAGGAGCTCATCTCCTCTTTCATGGCATGCATCCACTCCTACATGTGTTCATCTTCCATCGCCTATGCATAACTTTCAGGCTCTTCTCCATAGTTAGTGCACATACTCATCAGATGAGTATCTCGTAGTGGTTGACTTACTCTTATGCTCCTTCTCAATAAAACCTCTGGTGTTGGCTATGCACCGACAATCTCATTTCCTTCATGAACTGCCTCCTCGGCAAGCTCATTTTCCTGAAGCCCTTCTGACCACCATTAGTAGGTTGATGATCAAGGTTTGTAATGCCCCACTCTTAAATACGTAGGACTAGATATATAAATACATGCCAACAACATGTCACCAATGTGCCAAACTACCTATCAAGCCCAATAGTGAATGCTTAAGCTGTAAATTATGATTTCAACCCACAACAACAAAAAATGCCACAAATCCAAAATTAATCTCATCCATGTAAAATAATCAAGTAAGACATAATAAGTAAGAGAGTGAATATCATGAAAGATCCGTCCAGCAAATAAAGAACTAAGAGAATGTCTCAGGTACATCCTCGCAACAAGCGAAAGAAATAAATGACAAGTCTCATCATAATGTCTGCTAAAAGATAATCACCCAAAGATGGATGAACTACATACTCAGGTAAAGTCCTCTGGCACAATCTCGTGCTCCTGTGTAGGTACGTCTCTGTAGGCCTTAAAAATGAAAGTCACGCTGAGTTGATCAGGATAAAGTCTAAAAGTCACGCTGAGTTGATCAGGACAAAGTCTAAAAGTCACGCTGAGTTGATCAAGACAATGTTTAAAAGTTACGCTGGGTTCTACCAGACTATTTCCTCAAATATACGCAGAGACAGCTCATCATTTGTCAGAGTGTCATTATGGCTGACAGCACGACAGTCAAAGAATGTCTCCTCGTATGCCACGTATGCACGGAACTCGAGAGATCACAGCCGACTATTGCGTGACTTTCGAAATCTTCTTTAACAAGACTCAGCCTTCATCAAGTTGGCGTACCAAAAAAGCTTATTGTCATTTAATGTGACTGACAAGGCAATCAATGTCAGAGATTTTGTGTCAGTCAAGGCACGTCGAATCAAGACAGCTGGCCGTTCTGACTCAAGTCTGCGTGTATTTTAAACTTCTATGTTTCTGCCCCAAGCTTGCGTAGATTTTGAAGCTTTCTGCCCCAAGTCTGCGTAGATTCTGAAGCTTTCTGCCCTAAGTCTGTGTAGATTTTGAAGCTTTCTGCCCAAAGTCTGCGTGGATTTCGTCCTCAACAAGGCTACGTGGATTTCGTCCTCAACAAGCCTGCGTGGATTTCATCAAATTGGAGTACGTGGCAGCCATGCCACCGATCTCTCACCTGCGTGTCCTGTAACTTGCACACGACTCATGCACGATTGCCATGTGTCTAACAGTTACAGGCCACGTCCAGTAACTGCTCATAACCTTGCATATGTTAAATCCTGCGTAATTTTCAACTATGTACAGGTTGTGAAGACAGTTATCTTTTCAGTTATTTTTGACTCTATAAATAGAGTTCTTTTCTCATTCATTGTACAGATACATAGATATCTAAATTGCTGTCGAATTTTTGAGAGCTTTTCTTTTTTGCATCGTCTAAGGGATAAAGTGATCGTCTTCTAGATCGAATTCCTACAGTTGTATTTTTCCAGAAACACAATAAATAAAGTGAATTTATTTATGGAAAATAAATTGGCGACTCTGCTGGGGAAACCCATCTCCTCTTCTGAGTTGGCAACAACTCAATGCGACGCTTCGTCGGTTGGATCGACGAAGAAGGTGATATCGATCCAATTCGATCAACTCGCCTACGAAGAAATGCAGCGGGCTAAGGGTGGCATGTCCACTTCAGCCTCCATCACCACTGCCAAGTCGAAGAGACGATCTGTCTACGTCCCTAAGAATCTGTTGGCAACCAATGGTGAAGTTTCTGCCACAGTGTCTACTCCTAACACTGGCAAGGACTCTACTTCAAGCACGCACGCCCTTGTGTGCTCGAAGACGACAGCAGTCAAAAGTCACGCTGGCAGTACTGGCTCCTTAGCCAAGCCTGTTCCAGCGTGCAATCTCAAAGTCAAAAGTCACGCTGACAGCACTGGCTCCTTAGCCAAGCCTGTTCCAGCGTGCAATCTCAATCCCAATAGTCACGCTGACAGCATTGGCTCCTTAGCCAAATCTGTTCCAGCGTGTATTTCTAAATTCAAAAGTCACGCTAACAGCACTGGTTCTTTAATCAAGCCTGTTTTAGCGTGTATTCCGCATACGTCATCCAACAAGTCAATTCTCTCTGACTCAGTATGCGTACCAAAATCTGGCTCTTTAGCCAAGACTTTATACACTGACAATACTGGCTCCTTAGCCAAATTGTCACCAGCATACTCTAAGAAGAATAGCTCTTTAGCTATCTCTTCTTCTTTGCCAAGTTCTACTAGAACTGGGGGTGGTCTTGCTAGAACTCCTCCACAGATGGCTCACAAAGTTCCTTCGAAAAGAAATAACTCTTTAGTTGTTTCTTCTGCTCCTGTAGTGTTTACTTCAGGAACAGCTTTGACTAACAGTTTTGTTAGTCAAAGAAAAAGAGATGGTCTTTTGACTACTCTTCCTTCTGGACATTCTATGTCTCAAAACTTGAATAAGTCTAAGAAGAAACATTTCTTAATGTCTTCTTCTACAACTTCTTCGAATTGGGCCAGAACTTGTCTATAAAAGAGGGTCTGTTACCAACTCCTAATCAAGGGGATGGTTCAACTCTTCCTTCTCTGCAAATATCCAGATCAATGAAAGAAAAACTCCAAGTTTCAAAAACCAATGTGTTACCTCCAACTGATTTAAGAGCAAAACTTAATCAACCCCGTTTAGGAAGCACTTCTGGTGTCAAAAAACCATACCAATCGGGAACAAAAGCAAGAAATCCAGATGCAGAGTATGCTAGAAATTATGTGGCTCAGATTAATCATTCTCTATATAATCAAGAGCCATCAAGACCCAAGAAACGGAAATATATTCCTAAAAATACATAAAGAATGTTCTCTGATGTACCTTAATCTTCACAGACAGATTTATGAGAACACCTTCAACAGAAGAGAAGGAATAATTCTGTGTCAATGGATCATGACCATGCTGAATGTGACTTCCAGCCAAGAGTCATAATTCAATGCAGATGTCAATCAATGGATCATGACCATGCTGATCATGAATGTGACTTCCAACCGAGAGTCATAATGCAATGCAGATGTCAAACTAAACGACAATCTGTCTTTAATCGGATTCAGTGTGAACCTATGCCTGATGAAGATGAACCTCTGTTTGCTTCTGTCAACACGACCTCTCGGGATACTGGGGGTAGAACTGATAGTCCAGATGGAGTATATAGAGGCACCAGATCAAGAGTCATGGCTTCTAATCAAAGAACTTCGGTTTCTGAAGATTATTCTGAATTTCTTGGAGAATCTAACTTCCCACCTCTTCCTACTGGGGGTAATTCTCCTATAAATGACTTTGATACACAAAGCAGTGATTCAGAACATACAACATCCACTAATGCATCAATAATCCCTCGTACAGTCACAACATATATGGTGGATGGGAATACTGAATTGAACAATGAACCTTCTTCTTCGATGACTCCTCAAGACCAAAGGATTGCTTCTTTGGAACAGCAAATGAAATCTATGGCTGATACTATGAAGTCGATGTATGAACTCATGGCAACCCAACTGCAAAATCGACAGACTGTACCAGATGCCATACCAATTGACACTGGTGTAAGTCCAGTACATGTTCCTCCAGCAGTACAATCCAATACTCTTGGGCAAGCTCAACCGGTTCCTAGTCACTCTGGAACTGGGGGTAGTGCTTATAATGCTGTTCCTCCTCCCAACTTTTCTCTATAAGCTACAACTCCACAATCCTCCGGAGTTGTTACTAAAGAATTAAGGAATCTCCGAACTCAATTTGAGGCATTCAAACAGAAGGATGGTTTACAAAGGTTAGGCATCAAGCAACCTTATCCAATAGAATGGAAGCAAATATCGTATCCTCCTTAATACAAGCCTCCTACTATCTCATTCTATGATGGAACCACTTCTCCGAGTCAATTTATTAATCACTTTGAAGTGATGACTGACCAGCTGCAACCAAGTGACGCCCTCCTTACTCGGGTGCTTGTCGGATGTCTCAAAGGAACGGCTTATGAATGGTATAGAAGTCTCCCGGATGGGTGTATTACCTCATTTGCCGGTTTCAAATAAATATTTTTTGAACGGTTCTATGAAGGGCTCAATGACATGACTATGTCTGCTCTTATAAGAATCAAGCAGAAAAATAATGAAACTACAGAGGAATTCATTGAACGGTTTCGAAGAGAAGCTCTGAAGATGCCTCTTGGAACTTCTGATGCTGTCACCATCGACACATGCAAATCAAATTTGTTGCCAATCATCAGCATGTGGACAGGATCTACTCAATTTCAAGATTGGCCTTCCTTCATAGTTAGTGCCAAAGCCGCAGAAATTAGTGCTGAAACTTTCAAAGGTTTAGGAGTACAGATGACTCCCAAAGAAACAGGTCAAAGTACTAACAATAATGCTAAATCCAATACTCGTAAGGGAAAAGAAACCCTTGAAGTTAATCTTCAGAGTAAAGATGCATCGACTGTTCAAACTCCTCCTGCCTCTACGACTTAACAACCAAGAGCACCTCGCCCCAAAAAAGAATACTCTTTTGATGACGATGATGTCCTTGGTATCTTTGAATGTTTGCTGAAAGGTAATAAAATACAATTACCTGAAATCAAGAAACCTGATGAAGCTGGTAAGACGGATCATCCTAAATACTGTCCATACCACAGAATGTTGGGTCACACAGTTCGTACATGTTATGTACTGAAAGGAAAGATCCAGAAAATGATTAAATCTGGAGCTATCACTCTTACTCCAAAAGAGAAGACCGTCACCTCCAACGTCGTCTCTATGCAATTCGGAGATTTCTCTCCTCAACTCCTTGAAAGCGGGATCGTTCCTATTCCCAAGGCAACTCTTGAAATAGTGAATATTCCTCCTCCACAGTCTGAAGGATTAGTACCAATCACTATGGAAATAGGAGAAATCATATGGATTCATCCTGATCTAGTGGCAGATTTTGAATCTCCTCCCCTTCAAAAGACTACTTCCCGAAAATCTAAGAAGGCTGGGAAAACTAAGTCATGTCATATGACTTCTTTCGGATCTACTCCCGACACAGAATCAAAAGATAAATCAGAAGCACTTGCTGGTGCTACTAGAACAGGGAAACCTTATCTAAAGGATTATTCCAAGAGTCCTGAGGATACTCCTGATATCCCTCCTGCTGACAAAGATGCTCCTACTGTTCCTCTTGAGGAAGAATCATCCACTGCACCTGTTCCTTCAACCACACCGGTTATACCTACTCCTTCCAAGCCCACAGCTCTTGAGAAAGGCAAACAACAGGCTCGATTTGATAAACCAATCAAGAAGTCCCCTCCTCTTGGGCTTCAGAAACCTTATAACTTCGACATTCTAGCTCAACTTGCTAATACTCCAGCTAGAATGTCCCTCTTTGAACTTCTACGTCTTTCTAAAGAGACTCGGGAGACGTTAAGTGAGGCACTTCTTCAGGCTGACTCTTGTCTTGCACAATTAAAGAAGCCAGATGGAGAACCTGCCACTTGCTTACATTGCAACAGTGTATTGGAGATTATCCCAAATATCACCTTTACACAAGACGACATGCTACTGGAGGATAATCGACATGATCGGCCTCTCTACTACACCAGTTATATCGATACGATGAAGATAGATCGTATCCTCATTGATCCAGGGTCTGCTATAAGTACAATGCCAAAGAGTCTGTTGGATGAACTAAAAATCCCTCTTCACAAGCTTTCCAAGACGGTTACTACTATCATGGGATTCAATCAAAGCCGAAGCGAGCCTTTGGGAAAGATTCATCTGAAACTTCAGATAGGCGATTTCAGATCCAAAGTCACTTTCTATGTGATCGAGATCGTGGGATCTTATAATCCTCTTCTGGGGAGGCCCTTTCTTCATGAAAATAATGTGGTGCCTTCTACTCTTCATCAGTATTTTAAATACATTGACAGCAATGGAAGAGTACAAAAGGAAGTTGCTGATATAAATCCTTTCCATGGGGTTGAAGCTTATTTCAATGATTCCCGGATGTACAAAAAAGAGTATACAAGGGTGATACAAGCTATGGATAAAGAGGATCCGCAAAGTGAGACCTTGATAATTCCTGTTAAAGGTCGAACTACTCAGCAACAATCTCCTAAACCCTCTGGAGAAGGTTCTTTCATTATTCCAGTGAGCGGACGGATCTCTCCATTACCTCAGTCGTCTATTCAAGATACACTGATCATTCCTGTCAGTGGGCGTACTACAGTTCCTGTATCTTCACATATAAAACATGATACTCTGGTAATCCCTGTTGGAGGGCGGACTACTCTTCCATCTCAGGCTTTAAGGGAGCTCACCTCTTCTGAGCCGTTTGTTATCGATCTTAATCGAAATAAAACTTCCTCTCGTTCTTCTTCTCTCCCTTTAGTCATTGATTTGGCTAAAATTTCTAAGGCTCAGCCTTCTCCCAATGTAAATACTACTGCTTTTAAATTTAATGAAAAGTCTCCATCTTTGCAGTATATTGATGTGTGTAATCATGTTCATAGTTATTTGCATTTGTTAGATGACTTGAGAACAATAACTATAGGAGTTGTATAGACTTTTCATACAGACGTATCCCTAGAATCAGTACAAACTTCATACTTTCTGGTTCCTAGTAGAAAGCCAGGAGACATTCCAATATTCTTCTACAAAGGGCCCCAGAATCCTTCTGATTTAGAAGATGATGACAAAAACGATGATACTGGAAAATTACAACTACGTCGTTATAGTCAGCAATCTAAAGACATCATTAAAAATATGGGCTATGACTTCAGAACTGGTCTCAATAATGAAAAAAGAAGAAAAATGCCTGTTCGGATTCCTCCTCTGAAATATGGGAGGACAAAATGCGGATTAGGTTATATTGCTCCTACTCCTTTTATCAATACTGTCCATGAAGATCCCAAATCTGACGAAGATAAGAGATCTGATTCTTCTAGTACTACCTCTTGGGATTCTGATACAAGTATCGGTGACTTCCACTACAACATTCTGTCTTCCAACATGGTCTCCATTGACAGTTCTGAAGAAAATAATGAAAACGAAGACGAGTTTGAAATCTCATCTGAATCAGAACAATGGGCCCAAAGGTTAGATAATCAATGGGAGTTCCAATTCGAGCAAAAAGAACCTCCGACTGAAGACAAACTTGTTCAAATAGATGCTAGTGAAGAGGGATCCCCCAAACCAATATTCATTAGTGAAAGTCTTTCAGAAACTGATAAGCAAGACATGATCAAACTTATTCGTGAATACATCGATGTCTTCGCTTGGAGTTATGAAGATATGCCAGGACTTGATCCACAAATCGCAACTCATAAACTCAATATCATGCCGAATGCTAAACCGGTCAAACAACAACAGCGACGATTTCGTCCAGACATTATGGATGCAATTGAAGTTGAAGTCAATAAACTCATGGCCTCTGGGTTTATTAGAGAGGAACAACATCCCGATTAGGTGGCTAATATAGTTTCTGTCCTTAAAAAGACTGGCAAGATCAGAGTATGCATAGACTACCGCAATCTCAATGCGGCATGTCCTAAAGATGAATTCCCTCTACCAATTACTGATGTTATGATCGATAATACCTGTGGGTTTGAACGGATGTCATTCATGGACGGGTATTCTGGGTACAATCAGATTAAAATATTTCCAGATGACGAGAAACACACTTCTTTCATAACGCCGATCGGTACATACTGTTATACAGTTATGCCATTCGGTCTCAAGAATGCAGGAGCAACTTATCAACGAGCTATGAGCACTATATTCCGAGAACACTTACGGAAAACAGTCGAATGCTATGTTGATGATATTGCAGTCAAAAGTCGACAAAAAGAGGATCACATCCAAGATTTGAAGACTATTTTTGATCTAATGCGTAAGCATCAATTAAAGATGAACCCTACTAAGTCCTTCTTAGGCGTCTCTAATGGCAAATTTCTCGACTTCGTCATTACCTTGAAAGGTATACACGTAGATCCCGAGAAGATCAAAGCCATCCAAGAGATGCGTCCTCCACGCACCTTAAAAGAGCTACGAGGATTTCAAGGAAGGATCGCTTATATCAGAAGATTCATCTCTAATCTTTCAGGACGCTGCAGACCATTCAATAAACTTATGAAGAAAGGTGTTTCTTTTGTCTGGAATGATGAATGTCAGAAAGCATTCGATGATATAAAACAATATCTGATGAGCCCTCCAGTATTGGTACCTCCTGTCTCAGGAATACCGTTCCTCCTATATACCCGAGCAATGAGTCATTCATTGGGTGCATTGCTCGCTCAAAAGAATAAAAATGGTCATGAACAAGCCATTTACTATCTCAATCGTACTATGACCAGAGCTGAACCTCGATATTCACCAGTCGAAAAAGAATGTCTAGCCCTGATGTTCGCTGTTCAAAAGACATGACATTATATCATTGGCCAGACTATTCATGTCATCTCCAGGATCAACCCCATACGAGTCATGATGAAGAAACCAAGTGTTTTAAATTCTCGTTTGGCTAACTGGGGAATCTTACTTGCTCAGTATGACATGCATTATATCCCTCAGAAATCAGTCAAAGGACAAGCTTTAGCTGATTTTCTGGCTGCTCATTCAATTCCAGAGAATTTAAAACTCTACGATGAAATTCGAGATGAAGTCCTAGACTCAAATCAAATTGATAAAGAAG
The DNA here is from genome assembly GCA_029216955.1 of Iris pallida. Lineage (NCBI taxonomy): Eukaryota > Viridiplantae > Streptophyta > Magnoliopsida > Asparagales > Iridaceae > Iris > Iris pallida. The sequence goes on from JANAVB010018797.1 coordinate 11,346,960, forward strand.
ATTCTACTTGGCGTCTATTCTTTGACGGAGCTTCAAGAATAGGTCCTAATGGTGACATTGTTGCTGGAGTTGGAATTGTTCTTGTATCACCAGAAGGTCTTGCTATCCAAAGAGCTTATTCTCTCGATCAGCCATGTTCAAACAACGTTGCTGAGTACAATGCATTACTCATTGGTCTTCAGCTCGCTAAACATCTGAATATTCAACATTTGGAGGCGTATGGAGACTCTAAACTCATTGTCAATCAGATAAGGGGCACTTATGAAGTTTGCCATCAAGATCTGGTTCCTTATCATAGATCGGCTATATCTATGGCTTCTTTATTTGAAGGATTCTTCATCGAGCATGTTAGGCGAGCATGTAACACAGAAGCTGATGCTCTTGCTAATCTTGCGGCAGTTTTAGCCATTTCGATTAGACGTCAACAAATGATTGTTGTTTGCAATCGAGAATTATTTCATCTGGAGAACAATCTAACTCTAGGACTTCCAGTTGATATTGAAGAATCAACATCTCATGATGTCAATGCAACAAGAGGATTTGGATTAAGTCGTAAATCATTATCATCTTCATCTGATTCTAGTATGGAATTCACCTTCAGTAATTCAGCCGAGACTCAGAATACAGATAAAGATTGGAGACTTCCTTTCTTAGATTTCGTATTGTATGATATTCTTCCAGATAATCCGAGTGAGGCAGCATCTATCAGACGACGATCACTCAGATTCTATTACAATCATACTACAAAAACCTTATATCGTCGAGCTTATGATGGTTTACTTCTTCGATGTATTGCCGGTGATGAGGCTCAACAAATTATTCGCGAAGCACATGATGGAATTTGTGGAGCACATCAGCCTGGACCAAAACTTTAAGACCGTATTCGACGTATGGGTTATTATTGGCCCACTATGGTATCAGATGCCATCGAATATGCATGGAAGTGTAAAGCTTGTCAAATCCATGTAGATTTTATTCATCAACCCTCAAAATTTCTACATCCAACGGCAGCATCATGGCCCTTCGAAGCTTGGGGCATGGACATTATCGGTCCGATCAATCCGCCGTCATCAAAAGGTCATCGGTTTATTCTCGCAATAACTGATTATTTCTCCAAATGGGCTGAAGCTATTCCTTTATCTGAAGTCAAAACTTCCAATGTCATCAACTTTATCAAGCATCATGTCATCTACAGATTTGGTATTCTTCGACGCATTATTCATGATAATGGACCACAGTTCGTCAGCCAGAAGTTTACTCGATTCTGTGACGATCATCGGATCAACAATATGGCTTCTACCGCATATAATCCGTCAGCTAACGGATTAGCAGAAGCTTTCAACAAAACCATCATCAAACTCTTAAAGAAGTTTGTTTCTACCAACAAACGTAATTGGAGTGAGAAACTTGGTGAATGTTTATGGGCTTACCGCACTACAGTTCGTAATGCTATCAAATGTACACCTTTCTCTCTGGTGTACGGATGCGAAGCTGTTCTTCCATTAGAGATTCAAATTCCGTCTTTAAGGATAGCAATCGCTAATGAACTTACCACCGAGAATAATGATCGTCTTCGACTTCAGGAATTAGAAGCTCTGGATGAAAAGCGATTATCTGCTCAACAGAATATCGAATTCTATCAAGCTAGAATCTCAAGAGCTTTTAACAAAAAAGTTAGAGTTTGAGCATATCAAAAAGGAGAACTTGTTCTAACAGTCAGACGTCCTATGACTATGACTCATATGAGTAAAGGTAAGTTCGATGCAAAGTGGGAAGGTCCCTATGTTGTGAGCCGAGTCTTCTCAAATGGAGCTTATCAACTCTCAGAACTGGATGGTCAAATTGCTATGATGCCTATTAATGGCAAATTCCTTAAAAAGTATTATGTATAAATATAAATACTTGTAAATCATCAGACAAAGTTCAAGTTCATGAATAAAATTCAAATGTTATTTCATCATATGATAGTACATGATATTAAAGAAGGTCACTATCATTCTTCTCTATACTTGGACGCAGACCGCTGCCGTCCTTCTCGAAAACGCGATCAGCAAAAGAGCTGAGAACTTCTTTGCTGGAACCCACGAGGAATTTACAAGCAGCCATCCTCATGGCTTCCTCTTCTTCAGTCCTTCTTGGATCAAGCAGAAAGTCCAGAATGTCTCGTGGTGGCTTGGGTGCAGACGAACCTTCGCCTGCTTCTACCTCCTTCGGCTGAACTGGATCGATAGGGCGTTCTTCAGTGCCCTTCTGAACCTTCGGGGCGATTTTAGCCTTCTTGGATGCTTCTTCAGATGACATTTTTATGTTGAAGAGTAGAAGTGTTCGTTCTTGTCAGATTTCTGCTATATTTATAGGCAGAAGTTCCTTAAATAATGAAGCAACACATTCAGCCGACGGTTCGCCCGTTCATTAATGCCTGACGGTTCATCTGTTCATTTATCACATTCATCCGACGGTTCGCCCGTTCATTAATGCCTGACGGTCCATCCGTTCATTTATCACATTCATCCGACGGTTCGCCCGTTCATTATAATCCGACGGTTAACCCGTTCATTCATCATCATCTGACGGTTCATCCGTTCATTATCATTCATTTTAGACGGTTTATCCGTTCATTCTATCATTTGTCGGTTTTCCCGTTCATCCCACATATATTTATGATTCATCATCGTTCATCATCCATGTCAGTATCATATTTATGAAAATGATATCTAGTCTTTTGATTCTCGAGTCCAAAGATCATGAAAAATTGAGTTCAAAGATATTTTTATGTCTGAATTCTATTTTTTCTAATCAGTATTAAACTAAGATCATCTCTGGTTTAATATCATCTGATAGAATTACAAAGTTCATTTGTATATTCTATTCTATAGAAATGTGTCATGTATTACCTCTGAACATATTTTCTATAAATATATCATTATCAAAACAACAAAGTCAAAAATCAGATCAAAAGTTCTCATTCATCTTTATTCAAAATCAAAATATTGATTACAAGTGAAAATGTAAAAGATCTATTTATTAGGAGTTATTAGCTCCTTAATACGATCAAGTACAATACTCATTTTCTTATCATGAGCTTTGCGAACTCTTTCTGCTGCTTCGACTGTGACATTTTGTTCATCAAAAGTGATAATAGCAGATTGGCAACGGTTAACTTCTTTAATTTGCTCTGCCTGCATCTGCTCTCGCTCTTGTTGAAGAAGTTGACAGCGTTCAGTTTCAGATATACGAGCAGTAATGACCTCAGCTTGCTCTTTTTCCATGAGGGCAATTCGCTCCTGAAGACGAGCCAGTTCCTCTTTCAACTTCTTGAGCTCTTCAGCTTTTGATATTTCATCCTTCTCCAGAAGTTCTACTCTCTGACGAGTAGCTAATATTTCTTCACCCTTTTCTACTAACTTCTCAGATAAAGAAGCAAGAAATTCTTCTAATGCAGCTTGCTGGGCCTGGGCCTCATGCTCCAATTGACTGATCTCAGCCACAGTTAAAGATTGAATATCTTCCTTCTTAGTTTCCCAGTATTTTCGGAAGGTTATCTCTAGTTCATCCAGGAGATGTTCGAAGAAGATACATTAAGATTCGCAGCCAGCATGTCGCAATGCCAGGAGCGGGAAATTGACCACCGTTCGGAGCTCAGAGAAGGGCATAGCTTCGTCTTTCAAGAAACGCTTGGAGTACGTATCCAGATATGAATAGATGATATCTGAATACATCTCCAGAGTCCTTGCCAATCCCGTCTCAAACCCAGGGGTTGCTGTCATTATTGAAGAAGAATCTTGTATGTTTTCTATCCTGGGAATTGAAGTATGTGCCGCTGGAGAAGTTGGCAAATGCGAGCTTCCATCATCAACTTCAGTCTGGATAAGTGGAGCATGAGTTGAGCTCTTTGCTGCAGCAGTTCCTACTAGTCAAAGGGAAAATAATCAGCATATAAAGAAAAAGAAACAGAAGAAACAGAATTTGAAATAAAATTCTACCAGGCTGAGGTTCATATTCTATATATTGAGGGAGTCTTGCGTCTTCTCGTAGCCGGTCCATGATGGTGTCCGACACCTGCTTCATGTGACTGCTTCCAGCTCCAGAATTACTGGGCGCCGGAGCATTGTCCGAAGATTGAGCAGTTTCGGAGCTGAGTTCCATTCTGTTCCCTCTGACTTTATCTTCATCATAATGAGTAGAAGTGCCAGCATGCCAATCCTCTCCTTCTTCAGTTTCTTCTTCTTCAGACTCTTTTTCATCCCCAGCTTCAGGATGAGTCTCTGATCCGAAGTCCATGATGTTCACATCTTTATCTATTCCTTGAGATGAATGAATCTCAGGAACAGTAATGATAGCAAGCTCAGTATTGACTGCCGGTTCAGTCTTTTCTGGAATATCAGTTCGAAGAATGATGTCTTTACAAACATTCTTCAACAAGTCATCAGCAGCTGATAGCGTGGACGTTGGCACGTCTTCATCGCCTCTGGCCAAAGAAATGTTTTCTTCAACCTGAGTTTCTGGAACTTTCGGTTGTTCCATAACTTCTGTCGGGGCTGGTTCTTCTTCAGAATATTCAATCTGGTCATCCAATGCCTGGATGACGCCCTCTGTCCCATGCTCAAAAGGGATCATCCTCATCTCTGAGGGTTTAGTAGCTACTCCACTTGTTGTCGAAGTAGTCGTTTCCTGAGCTCGAGTGGACTCTACCTCAGTCCGTTCAGCTGAAGTTGCTGGAAGATGAACATAATCAGATTCTGTTTTCTCAGTGGAAGCCGCTTCATTGATCTCTGGCAAGACTCCTCCACTCATAATTGTTTCCAGGAGTTCATTGCCTTTCATTTTGCCGACGGTCTTCTTGACGTACCTGCCTCTCGACCTCCTTGTTATCAAAGGAGCATCGTCTTCATCTGTATCTTCGTCTTTATCGGTGGCGTCATCTTCGTCAACTGAGATGCCACCTAAAGATGAAGTGGCAGTTACTGAGACCCCTTTCTTCTTTTTCTTAGATGTCTGAGACTAAGTACTCTTTTTAGAGACTGTCTCAGATTCATCACTTCGCTTCATCTTAGAAAGGGATACAAATATGGGAGGAAAAACTTCATCAGGAAAATTTTGCTCTTGAAATAAGTCATATAGGGGCTCAACCTCCACTGTCTCATCTTCAGGTTCCGGAGAAAATCGTTGAATAACAATCTTCTTCTTCGACCTCTTTGATGGAGCTGAGTCATCTTCCGCAACAAAAGTCTTCAGATGGAAACTCGGCATGAAGGTGCTCGACGAAACATAGAAGCGAGCATATGTGTAAAGCATCTTCGTCCCCGTGCTGGATAAAGGATTAGGCATAGAGAATACAGCTTTTGTATCTCTAGCCGCAAAGTATCTCCAGGCCCGAGCTCCGCCAATAAGCCCTCCACGAGCAGAAAGGCAGGTGGTGGCATTCCCAACATAAAGTTGGTCATATCCGAATTGCCTGACAAATCGGCTCGGTAGATACGGCTCCAGATACGTCATTTCTTCATGACGGTATACCAGATGAGAGGGTCGGATTCTCTGCAACCACTGAAAGGCTACATCATCTAGCCTGTTCCCTTTATCTCCGTCTATCATATTCAAGGGCATGCTCTCATAACCCAGTGGTGGAGGGACACATTGAATGGACCAATGTGATGCTCGATTCAGAATATTTCTGCATTCTGGAAGAGTGTGAACCTTCCAGAAAGTTTTTTCGGAGTACTTCTACAAAAAGAGACTGCCACTCCCTCCTGCTCCCGGAGGTATCAGACCGTCGCGATGGAGAAGAAGCCAACCATATAGATATGTGAAGGGCATCTCTATTCTTGGGAATTCATCGGTCATCCTCCTCTGATTAGATAGCATATTGGTTACAAAATTCCGAAGACCTGCGTTCAGCCTACAGGTCATCGCTGATAATAAGTCTATCTTATAACCATACATAAGACGCACTGCTGCAAAAATAATGCCTCTATGTATTCTGTCCAGAGAGCTGGAGCCAGGAACGACGAATCTTCTTAACCAAAGAGATAGGAATCCGGCTAAATGACCGTTTCTTGACAGAGTCTTTCCACTCTACCTCACATACGAGCTGAAGGTGGTTCCAGCTTTAAACTCATACCAGTCTTCATTGATCGTGAAATCCTTGCAGTCATACTTCTCTAGTAGATAAATAATTTTACTCTCAGAGAGAGGCTTGAAGGAGTTAATTTGGTACCATCTCTTCTCGTTTATCTTTTTCTCATCCTTTTCACGGTTCATGAAAAGATAAGACATCCACTTCTGGATGTGGTTGCCGGTTTCTTCCTTAGTACTCTTGTAATATAGAGTACATGTGCCGAAATGGCACATCATCTCTTCAAACAGGTGCACCATCTCCGGATTCTTCTCCGACAGAAAGTTCAGTTCTTCTGTCGTAGGCACATACTCTTCATACGGTAGTATGCCTGAAGGCAGATGCGAGATGTATTCCATCTCATGAAGGGCAAAGCCCATCTCCCCTTTGGGAGTCATAAATGTCCCCGTCCTGTGGTTATACCTCTCAACCAAGGCCAAGAACAGAAAGGGGTTGGGTCTGAAGCCGTAGGAGGAATTGACGATTGCGTCATAAAGGTTTATTTTCTTCAGCTCACTCTCAAACTTCTCCAGAGCCCAATGGACCAAAGTCCTCCACCTCATGTTTTCCTGATTCATTAAGCCGTTCATCCTCGGCGTCGAATCAATGGGGTAGAATGCATTCTCGTTTGCCATGAATTCATTTATGAAAACAGGCATTCTGAATGGCATCAATATTGATGAGTCTTCGGGTGGTACACATCCCGGCTTCAAACCTCGAAACACGGATACATGATTCTCTGGGGAACTGAAGAATCCCTCCTTCCTGTAAATGATATGGCTCGCATTTGCCTGCTGATATTCTGTTAAGTGCCAGGACATCTTTCTGGGATAACTGGCATGCATGAATCTCATGATAGATAAGCCCCTAGAAACCTTCGACCAGTACATGGGCTGTCTTGCATTACCTTCGAAATAGAAGTAGACCTTCGCTCTGATGCCCTTTGGTTGTGACTTCTGTGCTATGGCATCCCCGAACAGAAATGCTGGTTTCTTGTGGGACACCAAATCAAGACTCTGAAAGGGTTGACCATTCATCAGACAGAGTAGAGTTGTATGGTCTTGATTTGTCAACAACGACAGTCTGGCTTCTGGAAGGTCAAACTGAGGAAATTGCACATGAGATAAATCATGCTTAAATAAAAAACTCAAGTGCCCTTCATAATCTGCCTCTTCACTTCGGATGTTCACTACAGAAAAGAAAAGAAGAAAAGATCAGACATGTTTTGTCACGCAGACTTCAGAAAAATCTATGCGTGTTTAACAGTGTTTCAAAGAAAATTTCATAAGTCACGCAGACTTCAGACAAAGATCAAAAAGACACGCTGAATGATTTATTCACGCATGTGATTAATTCACACAAAGTCTTCTAGACAGATTAGAATAAAAAGTCACGCATCATTGCCAGAATCACATTGAAGTGAAAATGACAAAATATACGCTGACAGATCAAGACTAATCTATCCAGAGGATGACTCTCAGAAGTCTGCGTGACTATTTCAAAATCGACATCTCTGCCAACATATGAAAAATCACGCAGAGTCATGAGAGCCATGCTTTGCATAAAACACAGAGCTTCGTAAAAACGAAGATGTGAAGTATGGCCAACCCTAAAGAGGGGGCATACTTTATTAATATCCTTTGCCCTAAGAAGGGGGGATATATTTCGAAAGTTCATTATTGGTTGTTTTAAGAATCCTAGGATTTCTATATGGAGTTCATCTTCATCAGTTCGTCTTCATCAATTCACATCCCCATCTATCACTTACGCTGCATAGGAGGATGCGTGACTTCGTGTCGAGGGAGTCTATCGGTGGTGGCACGCGAGAAAGTCGCAGGAGCTTTCCCCTGGCCTGAGCGTCGATTTTCTTAGGAGCCATTGCTGCTGAGAAGGGAAAGAAGAAGTCAGGGAAGATGAAGTTCGTCGGGAAAGATGAAGTTTCTCTTCTGTGGATTTTCTCTCTCTAAAGCAAGTAAAGAAAGAAAGAAGTGATTTATGGCTTATTTATAGGCTCATAAAGAATTCCAAACGGCAACATCATTATTTGCCTCGATATAGGAGCTTTGCAGGGAGCCTAACTGCACAGAATCCCAACAGTCCAATCATTTCGGAGTAAATCTCTCTTTAAAGTCATCTCAGCGTGACTAAATTTATTTTATCATCTCGATTTCAAAGTATTTCAAAATAATTTATCATTTTTCGAAAACTTTGAAGGGAGTTTTGTAGGCCTCAAAAATGAAAGTCATGCTGAGTTGATCAGGATAAAGTCTAAAAGTCACGCTGAGTTGATCAGGACAAAGTCTAAAAGTCACGCTGAGTTGATCAAGACAATGTTTAAAAGTTACGATGGGTTCTACCAGACTATTTCCTCAAATATACGCAGAGACAGCTCATCATTTGTCAGATTGTCATTATGACTGACAGCACGACAGTCAAAGAATGTCTCCTCGTATGCCACGTATGCACGGAACTCGAGAGATCACACCCGACTATTGCGTGACTTTCGAAATCTTCTTCAACAAGACTCAGCCTTCATCAAGTTGGCGTACCAAAAAAACTTATTGTCATTTAATGTGACTGACAAGGCAATCAATGTCAGAGATTTTGTGTCAGTCAAGGCACGTCAAATCAAGACAGCTGGCCGTTCTGACTCAAGTCTGCGTGTATTTTAAACTTCTATGTTTCTGCCCCAAGCTTGCGTAGATTTTGAAGCTTTCTGCCCCAAGTCTGCGTAGATTCTGAAGCTTTCTGCCCCAAGTCTGCGTAGATTTTGAAGCTTTCTGCCCAAAGTCTGCGTGGATTTCGTCCTCAACAAGGCTGCGTGGATTTCGTCCTCAACAAGCCTGCGTGGATTTCATCAAATTGGAGTACGTGGCAGCCATGCCACCGATCTCTCACCTGCGTGTCCTGTAACTTGCACACGACTCATGCATGATTGCCATGTATCCAACAGTTACAGGCCATGTCCAGTAACTGCTCATAACCTTGCATATGTTAAATCCTGCATGATTTTTAACTATGCACAGGTTGTGAAGACAGTTATCTTTTCAGTTATTTTTGACTCTATAAATAGAGTTCTTTTCTCATTCATTGTACAGATACATAGATATCTAAATTGCTGTCAAATTTTTGAGAGCTTTTCTTCTTCGCATCGTCTAAGGGATAAAGCGATCGTCTTCTAGATCGAATTCCTACAGTTGTATTTTCCCAGAAACACAATAAATAAAATGAATTTATTTATGGAAAACAGTCTCATGCAACATTGCTTGATCCGTAGACCTCAGTATAAGCCTCCTCGCCTACACCTGGTGGAGATGACTAGGTCCCAACAGGATATAACAAGGTACAAAATATAACATGCCAAATAATGAATGTACTAAGAACAGATATAAAAAGGGTACCTACGAGAATCCATCTAAGTAAAATGAAAGTGAGAAACAGCTCTGTACATCGGACTAACTATGCCAATGGCACCGTATCGGGGGACCTCAGGCGTACAGTAAATACTAAAGCTCTTCTACAGGGAGCACAGTAAATGGTATGGGTAACAGGCATGTCCCGGCTATAGAGACGACGACTAACATGTATCAATTTCCATCCTCATGAATGTATAGCCCCTTCTCCAGTACATCCTCTGTCCTCTCTCGAAGCCTCTGAAATCGTGCATTTATAAGTAAAGCTGCCTTGATCCTCGCCACCAATGATGACTTTACCTCCAAGCATGCTAAAACTCCATTTTGTCCAGGAAGTATAATTTCTATACCAAGCTCCTTAAGATCATTCAACAGATGCGATGGTATGGTCAAGAAGTATACCGAAGGTTTGCTTTTCAAGACTCCTGCAAAAATATTCGCCTTGCCAGGATGATACTGTAGCTCAATATCATAATCAGCTAACAGTTCTAACCATCGTTGCTGCCCCATGTTCAACTCCCTCTGTGTGAAGACGTACTTTAAATTCTTGTGATCTGTAAATATCTCCACGCGCTTTTTGTCACGACCCGCACCCACTGTGAGGGTACGAGAACGTAACAACGCCCAGCCTACGCCGCAGTGTCGGCGGTAGAACGCTGTCCTAGGTCAATCATCTAACAATATAAAGGTACATGTATAGTATATACACTCCGAATGGAGGTGACATAACAGAACAGTCTCAATCACATCTAAGGCAGATACAGAATAGAAAAAGGTAGATAGAGAGATCAGAAACACAATGTAATGCTAAATAAGAGAGAGGAAAATCTAAGTGTATAAGATAACAACTCAAGAACATCCAGCTCAAAACAGGTCTCTAAATATAACAACATCTCAGAACAACAACTGAAATTCAAATAACAATGCTGAAAGAAAACTAAGGCCTAGCTATCTAGTCTAGACTCTGAGAGTAGCATCCTGTGCTGCAGCTGGGTCCTCCAGAGGAACCAGGTTGCAGGTGTCGTCTAATCCTGCTCCGTAATAGGTGGTACATAGGGCCTCCTCCTCATCCTCTGTAATATTTTCAACAGGTCCAGTCAGGACAGGAGCGAGTACAGTACATCTCAACAGATCATAGCAGGTTAGAAAATATAATCATGCAGTAAAGTAAGATACATGAACTGAAGAAAAACAGTATGTAATCAGAGAGAGAAACTGTAATAGAAATATCTACTATACATAGAGAGCTAATAGTGACTAGTGAGTCAGAGTAAAATATAAACATGTGAATGGCATAGGAGATTCATGACTACAGTTAAGAGAGTGATTCATGACTACAGCTACTGGGATAATATTCACATGTCTATTTTCACTCCCCCATCCCCAATCGATACACAAAGATCTGTTCAAGTTATGTTAAGATTCGTGAACTTCACATGGCTCATAAAATGAGTGATACGTGAAGGTGATTCATGATGGCTCTGTGAACATGAGAGTACATGTGTCACAAGCGATTCGTGAATCAGAGGAAGCATAGAGATACGTGATGATTCGTGAAACGCACAAAACATGTAGTATCCGATGCTCCCGAGGGGGATAACATCTCATGAAAAGATCCATATAGTACCAATCTGTGTGACCAACGTGACAGTATCAAGTAAAGTAATTTAAAGCAGGAAAATAATTCTAAACAGGATATGAAATGATCAGAGAATGTACTCGCCTGTAACTGGTGAATCTGAGAGAATATAGACTGTCTGAGGAGTGGTGTCTGTCTTCTATAGAACAGTGCAAGTCACTATGAGTCTTCAATGAATATAAGGTGCAAATAAATGCATTCTATATGAATCTAGGTCAGTCTAGACCAAAGTCAACTCTTGGTCAACTCTGGTCAACCCTAGAAGTCAAACTAGGTCTAACAAGTCATTTCTAGGTCTAACTAGACTAATAGACACACCATAGGCCAATAGCACATATAACCCATACCATATCACATATGCAAGTTATGAATACCCTTATATTCCTATAGGCTAATATCCATAGGCCACCATATATGATACTTATACAATCACACATATATACTACCATATATAAATATACCTAAAGGTATACAAACATAAAAAGGCATTCAAGTGCTAAAGTGTATGTGTGTGTGAAAGATAGAGTGGATGAGTGTCATAGAGTGATAGGTGAAAGGGAAATGTGGGTGTATGGCTATGTGTGTGAGTGACAGGAACCAAATCAGATTTGGTCACCCTCTAAGTGAAATTCCTGGTTTCATCTACAATGAACCAAACCTTTCAATCCTTCATTACATGTATCTAATAGATTCAAACTCATAACCCAACCTAAACTCAGGTTTGATATAACCTATAGTTCACCAACACATAAATCAACTCAGAATTTCAAATTAAGAGGAAAAAGGATGTCAAGCCTTACACTAACAGGTTTAACTGTAATATTCAAGTAACAGTTATAGTTCTCAGGATTTTAGTATTACACACACAGTTTTACAAACAATTTCAACTCAGATTTTTATATTAATATTACAGTTAAACACAAACATATTCAATCTCATAAGTGAAACTCAGTTTTGACAGTTCAACTCAAACCCAGGTTTTTGATGTGGATCAAAACAGTGAATAAAAACACTAACTTCTGAAAACAGACTTCACCAAAGCATTTCAAATAAAATATTCTCAGATTTCATCCAAGCCTCTACCAAACCTTCCCAACTTCAACATATCAACATACAAAACATAGGAGCATATGTTAAGGATTAAAAGCTATGAATATAACAGTTTAAACTAGATCAAAAGGCTGCCAGAAATCAAATTTACAAAACTGGAAAGTCAGAAATTTGGACTGATACACACGATTTCATGATAAATGGGGAAATGGAAATTTAACCATCAAAACCAAATTAATATACCAAAACAGTGGTTGGTAAAGTATCTACACATTACATACGTGTTTTGTGTCAAGTTTGTGTCCATCCAAGTGGACACAAACGTGTCCAATTCAACCCAAATTGAAATCGGGCAAACTGGACACAGGAATTGGGGACAGCGTCGTGCGGGTGTGCACGCGTGTCGTGCACCCGACACAAGCCTACCCAGGCCTCGTGCTTGTGTCAGTGGGTGCACATAGGGTAGGTCTTCGTGTTCATGAGTCTGCATCGTGTCGAAACGTGTCGTGTCCAAAGTTACAACTGCGTATCAGTGGCTAACAAGTGACAGTGCACAGATCAGTGAAATCCCCGTGCGCGTAGAATTCCTCCCAAACCCGACCACGAACTGACACCAAATTTGGGGAGAGGGGTGACAGAAGGTACCCCAACAATCTCCCAAAGTTTCGTGTCAAGAAGATTCGTGTCGTGTCCGAAATTAACCCCGTGATGTAGGGGATCACTGTAGCCCGCGCGCGCGTGTGCGCGAGGCGTGTGCACGAGTGTCGTAGAGACACGACACAAGCAAGATACCACCTCAGAGCTACAGAAATGATTAAGCGACAACAAAATATGAATTTACATTCAATTAGAATTCGAAAACAGCAAGGAAAGTCTCTCAGAGACATTTCATCAAACACAAACCACAAGTCACTGATACGTGTCCTGTTCGGACACGAAACGACACGAAACCCTAGGGATTCCTATTCCTATAGTTAGGTTAGGTCTAGGGCTCCCTATTCATGCATTTAAACCAGAGTTTTATGGTAGGAATGGTAAGTTACCTCAATGTATCAAATCCTTCCAAAAAGCTCAAAGAGTGGGGTTCTTTCCAATGGTGAAACTCCTCCAAATCTTTCCAAATCTGAGAATACTCATAGCCAACAGAAAGTAGGAAGAATTTAGAACCCAATGCAATTTGTTTGGGTTAAAAAGGAATAAAAATGGATTTATGATGAATTTCTAAAGATGGGAGCTCACCTCTTTCTTCTCTTGCAATAAATTCCTAAGGAAGAGGCTAGCCCTAACTTCTAGGAGGGGATTAAATAGGGGAAAATGATCAATAGTGGCTGCCATGGGCTGATTAGGTTTAGGTTTGGCTACATGGTGTGGGCCTATGGGCTTTAAGTCTCAAGTCATTAATCATGGTTTATGAAGTCATGAGCCATTTAGCCTAATCAACTCCAAAACTCTCCAAACAAGTTCTAATAACTTAATTCTCACTAAATTAGGTCTAACCAAGTTTACTTAACCTAACCAAGCCCAACTAACTATGGTTAGTTCCTAGTTTGGTCTACATTAGTCAAAACTAGTCCAAAATCAAACTAGTCCAAATAAATCCAAAATAAATCCTAAAAATTCCCATAAATTCTAATAAATTATAATAAATCCAAATAACCCTAAAATGTCAAAAAATACCCTAATCACATGGCTAGGCTCTAGGGTAGGCAGTATCTACTAATCACTAGCACAACACCAAAATCACAAGTCATAAATTTAAATAGTTTAAAAATAATTAAAAATCACTAAAAATTCTAATATGAAATAAATATCATTAATTAATAATTATAATTACAAAAATTCAAAATTACCCTCATTTTAGAAACTGGGTGTTACACTTTTCGTACAAATAATGCCTCACATGTTTAATACAAAGATCACTGCAGCTAATTCCAAATCGTACATCGGGTAATCCTTCTCATGCACCTTCAATTGTCTCGATGCATAAGTGATACTTTGCTATATTGCATCAAAATACAACCAAGTCCGCTCCCCGATGCATCACTATATACTACAAATCCTTCTGATCCAGAAGAAAATGTCATGATAGGTGCAGAGGTTAACTTTTTCTTTAACTCCTTAAAGGCTATCTGACAATCTGATGTCTATTGGAACTTCTAATCCTTGCGAGTCAAGCGTGTCATAGGTTCGACGATCTGTCGGCCAAGACTCCACTGTAGCTATCTTCTCCGGGTTTACTAAGAGTCCATCCCCTGAGATGATATGTCCAAAAAAATAACTATATCCCTGCAGAACTCACATTTGCTTAGCTTAGCGTACAGTTTCTTCTGTCTCAATATTTCTAGCACAATGCGAAGATGCTCCTTGTGCTCTTCGTGGCTCTTTGAGTATACCAAGATGTCATCAATAAACTCAACCACAAACTTATCCAAGTATTGATGGAACACTTTGTTCATCATACTCATAAATACTGCTGGTGCATTTGTTAAACTAAACGGAATAACCAGGAACTCATAGTGTCCGCATTTGGTTCAAAATGTCGTCTTTGGGATGTCTTCCTTCCGCACTTCGATCTGATGATATCCAAAACCTAAGATCGATCTATGAGAATATGCAAGCTCTACTTAGTTGGTCGAACAGATCGTCTATGCGACAGGGGTACTTATTCTTGATAGTTACAATATTGAGAGCTCTGTAATCAATACACATGCGGACCGATCCATCCTTCTTCGGTACAAAAAGGATATGCGCTCCCCACAGTGATACACTAGCTCGAATGAATCCCTTATCTAGAAGGTAGTCTATTTGCTTCTTCAGCTCCTCTAATTCCCTTGGCGCTAATCGATAGATAGTTGAAGTAATCGGCTCAGCTCCTAGAATTAGGTCAATGGTGAATTCTATTTTTCGATCAGGTGGAAAATCTGGTAGGTCATCGAAAAATACATCCATGAACTCTGACATAATCCTTGGATGCTCCTTGATCTCTTCGTTAGCAATTTATGCCCTTAATGTAGATGGGACACTTACTCTCTAGCTCCACAAAGAAATTCGAACTCAAGATGCCCAGGTGGTCTAAATATAATACTTCCAAGTCGGTAGTCCAACATTGCATGGTTTTGACTCATCCAGTCCATACCAAGTACAACATCATAATCCGGCATCAAAAATATCAAAAATTATGCCCGCATCTCTCTACCACATACTACTACTGAGCAAGATCTACAAGTGTCACTAACGGGAATAATCCCCCATTCCTTCATAATCTTCATAGTCTTAGGGAGTGGTGAAGTGGCTACTCTATGCGTGGCTACGAAGCTAGTAGCGATAAAAGAATGTGATGCACCTGAGTCGAATAAGGCTACAACAGGTAAAGATTCTACCAAGATAGTACTTGCTATCACCTCTCCTGCAATTGGCTCCTCCTTTACGGTCAGGGCATAAGCCTGCCCACGACCTGGTGCTGGTGCCCTTTATTGGCGAGCCTGTTGAAATAATGCCCCCTATAGTGCCAAGGGTGGCCTCGACTGAAATCTTCCAGGTGCTGGTAGTCGTATGCCTCTAACTCCAGGCTGTGGTGCTCTCAGTACTGGGTATGCGGGTCTAGGTAGCTATGGTGCTGGCCTCGGTGCTGATAAATGTGCCATCGGTGCTGGTCGAGGGTACTTTGGACAATCTCTTAATGAATGCTGGCCCGATCCGTATCTCAAACATAGTCCAAGCCTATGTCTGCAGTCCTTCACAAGATGTCCCTCATTGCCGCTGTGATGGCAAGTAGGTAATTCTGTTGTTGGGGGTCTCTGTTGGTGCCGTATCATGGGTCTCTTTGTCGGTTCTTCCGGGAGTGCTCTGGATGGTACAAGCAGCCTATTCGGGCTAGCCTCTCTCCTTTGAACACGCTCTAGGTGTCATGCTATGGTGAGTACTCCCAAGTAAGTAGTCGGTGTAGCCGCTCTGATAAGCTCTTGTAGTCTGTAGCTCAGTCCGTCGTAGAATTTCTTCGTCTTTTCCTCCTCTTTCTGAATCAGGGCATGCACATATCGGCTAATGCGTAGAAATTCGGCATTCCTCTATCGTCATGCTACCCTAGACTAGGTAAATTAACATTTCCTAAAGTTTTGCCCTGAAAGTAGTTGGGATGAACATCTCTTAGAAGAGCTTGGAGAACTCCTCCCAGGTGATATTCTTCGGTCCAAGCCTTTTCTCCTCTGAGAGCCACCTGTCGTGAGCGTTGCCGATCAGTTGCATCCTGACGGTGATCATCCAATGGTCCCTTGGAAGCTCTGCTGCTTCTAACTGTTGTTGGATGTCAGTAAGCCACTCATAAATCGATGTAGGTTCCTCTTTGCCTGAGAAAGGAGTTGGTTTCAGCTGGCAAAAGTTGGCAATGGTTCCCATCGATGGATGATGAGCTAATGGAGGTGCTTGCGTTATTGTTGTTACTATGCTGTCTCGCATGCTCTCTGACTACCTCAATTACGCCTCCACCTGGATCTGTCACTATGCTTGAATCATAGCATAGAACATCTTAAACATCTGTTGGGGATCCATCATCCATCCCATATGAGCAAACGATATCTGTGGTATCTGCGGCAATGGTGGCATCGGTGGTATGCCATCTCTTCTGAATCTCGAAGATTGTCGGTCTACTATGTTGTCTTGTTGGATAGGAAAACCCCCAACCGGTGGCGTAACTGCGTCATCATGGATGATGATTGCGTCCTGAGGAGGTCTATTGATGTCTCGTTGCTCTCTCGTGGGTCCATCATACTACGCGTAATGGAAATTACAATATTAGGACAGATGATATCAAAGTAGGATGCAAGTCAAGCAATTAATTTGAAATAGATGTAAAGAGATCAAAGATGAGTAATATACGTGGATGAGATCCTATGAGTCCTTCCTATTCCTAGTTGCAAGCTCACATCGGTACAGTTACTTATCCGAATTGATATTTCTTAACTTATATGGGCCACCACAAAAATATGTAACGCTCCAATCTCAAATACATAGGACCAGGTATACGAATACATGCCAGCAACATGTCACCAATGGGCCAAACTACCTATCAAGCCCAATAGTGAATGCTTAAGCGGTAAATTATGATTTCAACCCATAACAACAACTAATGCCATAAATCCAGAACTAATATCATCCATGTAGAATAATCGAGTAAGACATAATACGTAAGAGAGTAAATATCATGAAAGATTCGTCCAGCAAATAAATTAAGAGAATGTCTTGGGTACATCCTGGAAATAAGCGAAGAAATAAATGACAAGTCTCATCATAATGTCTGTTAAGAGATAATCATCCAAAGATGGATGAACTACATACTCAGGCAAAGTCCTCTGGCATAATCTTATCCACCTGTGTAGGTACGTCTCCTGGAACAACACATGATCCATAGACCTCAGTATAAGCCTCCTCGCCTATACCTGGTGGAGATGACCAGCTAGCTCCTTAGGGGACATAATAAGGTACAAAATACAACATGCCAAGAGATAGTAATGGATGTACTAAGAACATATTTAAAAGGATAACTAAGATAATCCATCTAAGTGAAATGCAAGTGAGGAACAGCTCTGTACATCAGACTAACTACCCCAAAGGTACCGTGTCGGAGGACCTCTCAGGCGTACAGTAAATACTGAAGATCTGCTACAGGGACTACAGTAAACAGTATAGGTAACAGTCATGTCCCGGCAATAGAGACGTTGACTAATAAGTATCTATAAAGTAGCCCGTTGAATCAGTCTATGTTCTCCCCACCCCATGTTCTATTCTATTAGGTCATATCAGGTAACACTAATAATGTCAACTAAGTAATCCTATAACCTATCACAGAGTCAAAACTATGAATCTGTTATGTCTACGACTCTGTTTTATGATCGTGTCAGTATCCTAGGTCCATCATGTCTCAAGTAACATGATAATCAATGCAACACTATGTCTAAGGTCAATACCAAAAATTTGCGTACGTATATTGACACTCGAATATGCTCGGACGTAAAGTATCAACAAGATCCTACTTAAGTAACTATAAACTAAGCTAAATATGAAGCAAGAAAACTGACTAAAATAAAGTACAACAAGAACTAACAATGACAAGGTACACTTGCCTGGGTCCTGAGTAGTGGTATAGCTATGGTCAGGTTGAGTCCTAGGAAATACGTTAGTGCCTTCGGATGCTGTAAAAATATCACAAACTATTCTAGAATAATAAAAATAACTACAATGGATATTCACACATCCAAGTCTGGACACAGGGCAAATTGGTAATTTTAAGTTAATACGGGGTCCAAGGTGGCCCACGTCGCATCGAACAACATGTCAGTGTCAAGTATCTCATAATTTCGCAAACTTCGTGTCCACAAAAATCAGTTTGATGCCACGAACCCAAATATACTCCCAGAATTGGGTTATGACATCCCATTGACAAAATCATTCGTTGAGTCAGCCCGTGGGGCCTACAA
The DNA here is from genome assembly GCA_029216955.1 of Iris pallida. Taxonomy (NCBI): domain Eukaryota; kingdom Viridiplantae; phylum Streptophyta; class Magnoliopsida; order Asparagales; family Iridaceae; genus Iris; species Iris pallida. The sequence goes on from JANAVB010018797.1 coordinate 11,365,647, forward strand.
AATGGTGTTTCGGTCAACGATATCAGATTTACACCAAACTTGGGTCACAAGACCAATGTCACGTGACGAGTCCGATGGTGCAAGTTTCGTGTCAATCTGATGAGTGAGCAAAAATGGTCGAATAAATTGAAAATAGGCCAATAGGAAATTTATTATTATATATTTTTAATAGAAAGGTGATGGGCTTATATACAAATCTTTATTTATGCCATGCGTAAGGAAGGGAGGGGTAATATACAATTTAGTCTATGTTTTGAGGGCTTATTTATATACTTATATTCTTTAAATATCATTTCCTCATGTGAAGAGTGGGTAGAATTATAATAATCTTCTATTATCTATTATCTATGCAAATTTTGTTTTTACTAAGTCCCTATCTTTGGTAGGTGGTTATTTGTAAAAAAAAATGAGAAATTATTTCGTCTTTCTGAAAGAGGGAGACAACTAGGGAGACATAGACATAACATGAAAACAAATAAATTAGTAAACTATCTTCTCTTTTGGGTGTGCTCACACGTGAATAGTAGAAATGACTTTGGTTATATTAACTATCCTATGTGAATAATGCAGTAGCTATATACAGGGTGCTGCCGATCGGACAGACAACGGACGTCATTGTCGGGGTGCTGTCGAATGGCGTCGTTGGCAGACAGCAGCAGGTCAGGTCGAACGGTGTCGTCGGACAGATCACTGGTCGGCGCTCACGGGCAGATGGGTCATGGGTCGGCCGCTCGACAGCTCGGAGGGGTTGGCTTCAGCAGGAAGATAGTAAGGACTTCATGAGTTTTGTCTTGATATTTTCTCTTTTTGTAGATAGAAATAAAAGGAGTTACAAATGGTAAATATGAATGGGGGTCATGGGGATGGATGGGAGGGGAAGGGTCGTACGTTTCGGGAAGAAGGGGAAATGGTTTGGGAGGTTGGGAATGAGAGAAGTTTGGTTGAATGTAGATTTTTGGTTACTTATTTTCTTTTTTCTTTTCTTTTACTTTTTTTATTAACTTATAACCTTCATTAATATCATTTGTACTCTATTTCTATTTTATTTATTAAGTAAAAAATATATATTTATTTTAATTCTACTAACATTTACTAAATTATAAAGTTAATTAGTTATCAATCATTTGGTATTTAGAAATATCTATAATAAGTGTATATATATCCATCAACGTAATAATTATTTTTTAAAACCAAAATAAATAAGACAAAATTTTAGGGTGTTTACAAGGTTGAAAACATCTCCATGTACTGGCTTCCTCGTAATTGGATCCTCTATAATGTCCTCTAGAAACGTCTCGAAGCAAAATAACTCTAACTCAGACAATTCCTTAGCCTCATAAGGTAGCTTAGAATTCAGAGTGTTGGTCATGGTCTGATCCTTGACAAAGACAATGTCTCTGCTTCTAAAGAGCTTTTTTCAAATGGGCCATAGAGTCTATAGCCTAACTTATCCAGGCCATAGCCAACAAAGACACACTGCCTCATTTTTCGCTCATGTTTGGTCTATCGTCCTTCGATACATTCACGAAGGCCATACAACCAAATACTCGATGCTGACAGTATGATGGCTCCTTGCCGTATCATAATTAGTCGGCCACATTATCCTGTAAAGAGCACAAGGAGATAAATTAATAGTATATACAATAGTATTCAGAGCCTCATCCCAATAATTGTCCAAAAATTTGATTTTGACAACAAACACCGTACCCTCTCCGTTAGTGTCCTATTCATACGCTCCGCTACACCATTGAGCTGAGGTGTCTTTGGCGGAGTCTTCTGGTATCGTATCCCTTGCTCTCTGCAATACACATCAAAGAGACCAATGTATTTACCGCTATTGTCGGACCGAACCCGCTTCAACTTCTTGCATGTCCCCCTTTCAATAGAAACCTGAATCTCTTTGAAAGTAGGCAGCACCAGATACTTGGTCTTCAAAGTAAAATCCAAACTTTCCTAAAATAGTCATTAATAAAAGTTTTAAATTAAGAAACACCACCAATAGATTTTACCTTTATTTGATCGCAGACATCCGAGTGAACTAACTCGAGCAACGTCGACTTCCTTGAAGATGGGTGACTTTGGAAAGATATCTGATTTTTCTTTTCCGCCAAACAATGCTTGCATCTCTCCAACTTTGTAGACTTGAGCTCCGGAATTATTTTTATGTTCAACAAATAGCTTATTCCCTTTTTGCTGATATGCCTAAGGCGCTTACGTGATAACTCGGTAGACGCATCACTGACTGCATTCATCTCTTGTGCCCCCTATACGCTCCCTTCTATGTAGTAGAGATCGAATTTTTTTGCTTCCTTTGGCAATCACCATAGAAATCCTAGAAAGCTTCTACTAACCGTTTTCGATAAAAAAATTGAAAATCCCTCGTCATTCAACCTTCTAACCGATACCAGGTTGAAAAAGCTATCGGGGTCATAACAAACACATTTGAGAACAAGATTTGCACCTATCTTGGTTCTCAAATGCACATCTCTAATAGCAACAACTTCTAATAAATCTCCATTGCCTATCTTTAACACTCCATAGTCTCATGTTGTGTAAGTGGCAAGCAGTGCCCTGTTATGAGATACGTACGCTAGAGTCCCTGAGTCCACCAACCAAGAATTGTCATGGCAAGCGAGGTTCATGACTACCTCATCTCCTACAATGTTCACATCGCCTCCATGTGTCGAGGCAGCCACTGTTGTGTTATCACTTTGCTTCCCCTTACCGCCTTTCTTCTCTTTTTCAAGTGAAATAGTTTCGCTTGATGTGGCCCTTCTGACCATAATGGTAACACTTTGAGGCATCATAACAACTCTTGAACTTGTCGTTGCTCCTGTTTCGGTCACTACATGGACCCCTGCTTTTACTCGTTCCATAATTCTCTGAAACAAGCACATTTTAATAGGATAAAGAAAACATGCCCTAAGATTTCCTCTATATCTCTTCATTCAGTACCCCGCTCTTAGAGAACTCCAAAATAACCACACATTCTTGAGCATAAGTGATCATGGACACTGGTACAATCTCCCACGAGTCTGGCAAAGTACACAACAACTATAGCCCCTGGACTTTGTTATCGAACTTGACTCCCATCGAGGATAACTGGCCAAACACTACCTCTAACTCATTCAAGTAATCCGTAATAGATGTACCATCTTTGTACTGCAGAATCATCATCGTTCGAATCATGAACAACTTGTTTACCCCAGTCTTCTTCGCGTACAAAGATTCTAGCTTCTTTTAAGGTTGCATGCTCTATATTGGCAGCCTTATTATACACGTTCTTGTTAATAAACTGTTGTATGTATCCACACACCTTTATGTGATCGAAATTTCAGTCCTTTTTGGATTTATCTCTGGCCTTCTTAGAAGCAAGGATCGGAAGATGCAGCTTCTTGATAAATAACAAATCCTTCATCTTGCTTTGCAGATAGTAGTAGTTGGAACTGTTTAGGTTTACCATACGCACCGACTTCACTTCCATCTCTTATCCTTGGTTTGTTTGTCACCCATAACACCAATAAATAGCTACGATACCAAGTGATAGGAACCAAACGTGAAAACAGTTACTGAAACCAAAGTGACTACGAGTGTCACGCTCCAGTCCCAAAATACGCGGGAGTATGCCACGTGGCAATGGCCCACTATATATTCAACCAGTCTCTAGTTCGACTTAAATACATATAAGCTGTAAAAATCAGAATAAGTGTCCAAAATATCTATAATACACATCCACAATTTCTAACTAAACTACTATGAGACTAATAGAAAATAACTGCAAAAGATAGAGTAAGAAGGCATCACCAGTCGATACCTGAATCCCGAAGAAATTGCCCCAAATATCCTATGTCAAATCTCAGCAAATACATGGAAGAAAACTAGGTCCTCAGAGGGATGTAGCAAGATACACAAGATACATGCCGAAATGAAGTACAGTAAATAACATGTGAATGTAGTAGACAGGTAATCCAGGTGATAAACAAGTAATCAAGTAACACTACTTCTAGACATGCTAACTAGTATGTGTGAAATGCACTTGATGACAACATTCGACGTAGGGGCTGTCTATTGGGTACTCATGCAGTGGCGCTCCTTTTGGGCATTCGTCATACATCAACATCAAAGTGAACACTACT
>JANAVB010018797.1:11374782-11422282 GCA_029216955.1 Iris pallida
CTTCCGGAAGGGTCGTACAAGATGAAAGCTAGTGTTAGAGATGCAGATTGAGTGAGAGCAGTTTTGGCTTGTTGGTTGCCATTTAGTGTCAGTTGAGAGATGTCTATAGGAGTTTTTTTTCCCCTTAGGTCTAGAGTCCTTTGTTTTCGTTTTGGTTTAGTTGAAGTTTATACAAAATGTAGTTTAAATAAAAATGTAGTTCAATCAAAATGTTTGAAACTTATGCTTCTGATTATATATTATCTTTCTGAAATTGTTTGTTTTGTCTAAGAAAATTCTTGACATTTGACATTTAAAATTATTTAGCTGGCCTAAAAGGGAATTATATCCTTTTGTGACACTGCTCAACTTGTCCCTAAATTGACGCCAAATTATCAAGACAGTTTTAATCCGTTATAAATACTTACATTTTGTAACGACTTAATGAACCGTCACATAAATATAAGAATTTGTAAACTTTAGAAACAGTTGGTTTAAACGTCACTTAAAAATTACTAGAACGATTTTTTTCGTCCCTTATGTTTTTGTCACGCCACCCTAACAACACTATTTAAATCCATCCTAAATACCGTCCCAAATAATATTTGGGACGTTTTAGAGACTTATTAAAATGATTTTTCATATATATATATATATATATATATATATATATATATATATATATATATATATATATATATATATATATATATAGGCCTAGGCTCGTACTAATGCCGCTATGGTCCATAAAAATCTACCAAACCCAACAAACAACCAAGAATCACATATCGACACTTTATCCAAACAAGTCCTTATTAGGTTTGTTATAATAGTTCCTTATATGTCGACATCTCTTGTTAACTAGAATAATAGACAATCTCTATATAAGTAAGGAAATTGTTATATATATATATATATATATATATATATATATATATATATATATATATATATATATATATATATATATATATATATATATTGGAAAAAGGGTAAATTTTATTCCAAAGTCAACTCATACAATCTTACAATCATAGGTAATCCCACACCCAATTAGGGTGCCATGGCATTTACATCAAATTATATATTATGTAGAATGCCTATAGGAGGGGTGGTTAACCCTTCGAAAATACGACGATTTCATTTCCTCCAAACATGCCAGACGGAGGCTGCAAGCCGTAATCAGGCAGTCTTGAACCATGTCTGCCCCTTCCTCTTCGGCCTCGTATCACGGTAATGATGTCTCCAACCTCTCTTCCCGTGTCACAACCTTCCAGCTCTACGACACTGCTCAGTCCATATATACCAGGACACCTCGTACTCAAAGAGCAAGTGTCTCATAGACTCATCTTCCACTTCACACAGTACACTTCGAGTTTGGGACTTGGATCCCAAAGAAGATGAGTCTGCCCCTTGTCAGCAGACAGCCAAGTAGCAACCTGTAGACGCACAACTGCATCTTACGAGCCATTCTCTTGCACCAGATGAAGTCATAAATCGCACTAGTAGGATACGTATGACGCACAAGGTTGTAGCAGCTAATGAACCGGAACTCCCCGATACCTTCCGTAGCTCTCGGCGGATCCCAGGTCAATAATCTGCTGGCTGACTCGGATCAATATCCACCGTACGGATAGCCTCTGCAAGCTCCAAAGTATGATGGTACACCTCTGGTCTCCACACTCCATTTCTAATGATATGTTGACAAGTCAACCCCCTGCCAGCCTCCCTGTGTGTCCGGTCCTCCAGTATATCGAACAGAGATTGATGCTCTAACCATGGATTGCGCCAGAGATCAGCCCTAGCTCCATCTCTCATAATCCTCCGGATGGAAGATTTGAGTACAGCTCTATGTCGCAGAATATGCTTGAAAGTGACAGAGTGGTTGTTGTTGAGGGAGCATGTCAAGAAGTTGCCCCCCCTTTACATACCGACTGGCCATCCAATCAGCCCATAATGACCTCCCTTTGATGAACCTCCATGCCAGCTTCAGACCAGAGGTCTCCTTGACAGACAACAGGGGTCTAAGTCCCACCCCTCCCTCCTCCCGAGTGCGGCAGAGCTGCTCCCAAAAGATCGCATGCATGCCCCCTCTCCAGATGAAGTTGGCCCAAATGCTCTCCACTCCCTGGATGGTGGCGACATGGACTAGAATAGACTGAAGCCAGAAAAGTGTCAGTGGCGAGATGACCGATCTCACTAGCTCAATGCGCTCACCAAACGACAGGTCGGAAGCCTGCTACCCTTCAACCCTCCTCTGGGCATACTCCACCAGACTATGACAGTCCAGATCCCTCGCATAATTGACTGCAAGAGACACCCCTAGATATTTCACCGGGAGTTTGCCTCTATCAATGCCCAGAGCTTCCACACGTTCCTCCTTCAGTGAGCAGAGGGAGCTGAAGTAGACATGGCTCTTCTCGCGATTCAGTTGTAGCCCGGAGAGTTTATCCATTTCTCCCATAATCCCAGAGATCGTGGCTATTCCTTCCGTAAAGGACTGGAGAAAGATCAGGAGATCATCAGCATAAATGAGGTGACCGGGGTTCGATCCTCTTGAACAACGGGACCAGCATCCCATTGTGCACCGCCATATCCATCAGGCAAGTGAAGTACTCCATGACTAGTATGAACAGGTAAGGGGACAAAGGGTCGCCTTGTCGGAGTCCTCTATTGCTGTGGAAGAACCCATACTGAGTACCCTGGATAAGAACGAAAAAGGTTGGAGTCGAGATGCACTCTCTAATCCTTGCTACCCACCGTTCATCGAATCTTATGGCAAACATCAGGTGGCAGAGGAAGTCCCTATTGACCATGTCATAGGCCTTCTCCAGATCCAGTTTCACACACGCCTTCTTCCCTCCTGGTTTATTGAAGTCTCTCACCATCTTATGCACCAGAAGACTGTACCCTGCAATCGATCTCCCCTTGATGAAAGTCACCTGGTTCGGAGAAACCAAGTCCTGTATAATCTCCTCCATGTGCCGGCACATAAGGTGCATAATTATTTTGTAGAGATAATTACAGCACGCTATAGGCCGAAAGTCCGTCAGCGAGGTCGCTCCTTTCTTAGGTACAAGAGTCAAAAAAGTGTAGTTCAGCTCCTTCAACAACTTTTCCTCCAAAAAGAACTCCTGGACCGCCTTAAGCACCGGAACCTTCAGGGTATCCCAGTGGCATTTGTAGAACCCACTACTAAATCCATCTGGCCCTGGGCCTTGTTGGGGTCCGTCTTCATGATGATAGCCTCCACCTCCTCCAAAGAGACCGATGCGACTAATTGGCTATTCTCATAGGGCGTCACCAGCTTCTTTGTAGTGATATTCGAAAACACAAAGAGATAGTCAGTCTAAAATATAACCTAGTGTAGCACCTGACAGCCTCGTCTTGGATTTCTGACGGCTCTTCTACCAGTTTGCCCTCACCATCTAGCAGGTGGAAGAGACTATTCTTGTGTTGTCTGGTCCGGATAACATCATATAAGAACATGGAGCAGCGGTCGCCTTCCTTGAGCTAGGAGCATTTAGCGCGTTGGGCCGCACTAATCTCCTTCTGTAACCGGAGTATGTCGACTTCCCCCAGTCAGTTCCTTCTCTCTAGCCGCCAGGGCCCATTCATCGTATCAGATTGCATAGAATTTTGGATGGCCCTGAGTTCCACCTCCTTATTTTCCAGGGAAGGCTTGGGCATTCTCTTCACCCAATTCCGAATAGCTTTCTTTGTGCGCTTGAGGATATGGACCATGCGGTACTGTGTCGTGCCCTCAAGCTGGCTAAGAAGACCCTCTCCAACAGTCTCAAAATACCCTCCAGAAAGAAACCAACTGTTGTTGTACCGGAAAGGCTGTAACTTTCAGGTAGGCCGCTCTGTGAAACCAACCCTGATAGGGAAATAATCGTTCGTTCCAGCAGCCAGGTCCTCTGCCATAGAGTTTGGGAAGCGACGGAACCACTCACCATTTTTCAAAGCTCTGTCCAGCTAATAAGCAACTCTGTTGATGACAGCTTTGTTATGCCAAGTCCAAATGTGCTAAGTTCGCTCCAAAACCTGTAACTCTAACTAAAGAAGACACCTCTGAAAATCATACAGGATCTGATCTGGGACATGTCTGCCTCCTACCTTCTTCCTTCTGTGAACGAGAGCATTGAAATCATCCATCAGGAGCAGCGAAAGATGCAGTGAGTCAGCAGTAGCAGCCACTTTAGCTATATCCTACTAAAGGCCCCCTCCCGATGCTGCCTGTCATTGTGACCATAGATCGCCCCTAGCAAGAACCAAAAATCACCTTTATTAGAGAAGGAGATGGCTATCAGTTGCTCCGACATCAAGACCATATCTCCGTCCCAGCTGTTGCTATTCCATCTGACCTAGATCCTAGCCATGTCACAAAGTGTCAGATTGTGAAGTTGGGCCCAATAGGGGGGAGTCCGTCGGGATAGTGTCTTCTCTCCTTTAATCTTAATCTCTAGTAATACAGAGATGTCGCACTTCTCTCTGTGTAGGATCTCACAAATCTCTCTCTATCTCCCTAAGGAGCATGCACCCTGACATTCCAGGAGATAACCGCCATTAATTATTAAGATGGTGGGTCCCCTGAATACATTCTAGACCAATACCCGGGAATGGTACCACATCCGTTAACGCTAAGTCCTCCTCCAACCCAGGAGTGGTGGAATGCTGGTTCGCCGTTTGAGAGATCATCAGGGCCCAAGCCGGGTTGTCCACACAAAGCGGCTCACCGTGGCCAGGTGAGCGGCCCTCCTCCCGGGGGTGCCCGTCTCGTAGAGGGCCAATATTTCTTTTCCTGATATACACTCTCTCCTCGGAAGTACCTCCATCTCCTCTATGCTCTCGCCCCGATGCCGACATGCCTCTGGTGATCATACTCCTCTGTGCGGTGAAAGTGATCATAGCCCCACTGGAGTGTACCAGCTGAGGTGGGACAGTCACCATAGCCCCACTGGTGTACACTGTCTGAGGTAAGATAGTCAGACTCAGTCCACTGGCATCCTCCAACTGTCGGTCCCCTTCCTGCAGGACCTCCTCAGCTCTCTCGTCCCTACTAGCAGTCTCCATCGCCCTTGATATTCCAGGTTCCTCAGTTGGTGCTGGAGGGGTCACCGTCTTCTGTCCTCCAGTACGACAAGTACTAGCGTGGTGCCCGAAACATGCACAATGTGAATAGGCAGGTGGTACCCATTTATACTCAACTTTCTGGATTAGAACCTCTCCAGATGGGACTTTATACTCTAATAGGCTCGGGAGCTCTCCACCGGCCCTGATCTCCACGAACATCCGAGTATACATCAGCCTCGACCAAAATATTGTAGCATCATCAGCCTTGATCGGTTTGCGCACTAGGCTGGCTAGTCCCAAAAGCAAGGGAATACTCCAATACCGGATTGGAAACTCTGGGAAGCGGATCCAAACAGGAATAGCATTAAGAACTTTTTTCTCACACAGCAATTCTGGAGTCTACTCCTTCAAAATGATCATCCTGCCATCAAACGTCCAAGGCCCTCCTTGGATAATCCTAGTGATGTCTTCCACCAGTCCGAACTTCACATAGTAGAAGCCATTCTCTCTCGCAAATATCTCCATGCTTCCTTTAGGCTGCCAAACACGTGCTGCATATGCCCGGATCTGCCCATAGAAGGACTTGTTCTCCAGCACGTACAAGACCAACGTGTTCTCCCAGAAAGCTGTCACCTTCGCTATCTCCTTCGCATGGAACGAGGCTCAAAAGCCACTCTCTACCTCCTTTGGTGGCACGTACTCCATAGATACTGGATATTTGGGTCCCACTGGCTTACATATGTCAGCCCAGGATTTCCAAAGGACAGAAAAATGTCCTCTGAGACCATAGGACGACACCAGGTGGGGGGACACTATTCCTTGACCCCCCAAGTCAACAGCTTTTTTTTTTCCTTTATCCGCCGCCGACGCTTTGGGACACCTCCCAACCTTTCTCCCACCAGCACTACTCCCCATCCGGGGGGGCAAGGTAATGAGGTGACTTTCACGTCCCCGAACCACCGCCCGTTCTTCTGTCAGAGGTGTAGCGCGCCTTTAGGTAGGTCAGCACGCCTTTAGGTGGGTCAGCGCGCCACCCTCCTTGATCACAGTCTTTCCTCCACGACGTCTCGTAATCGTCGTCCACGTCACACCAGAAGCACAGCAGCACTAAGACCTCGCTAGAGGCACAGGTTGCATGGTCCCACCCAATTGGTTTGTTTAAATAGCCACTATCAATGATAGGACAGAGGTTGATCATATTGATAAGTACAAATATCTTATCAATTGGTTTAAAACTCAGATCAGGACGAAGTTTGCTCTTTTGATAAAGGTTGTATCAAGTCGGGTTGTTTAAACCGATAGCCTCCTAAAGCTCAAATAAAATCCTACTCTGAGTTGAAATCCAAGATCTACATAGCTTCATCTAAATAGAGGATTCCTAGCAATAGACACGTGCCACATAGCTCCTCCTTTGGTTATTTTGATAACCACCCGAGATCTCGATAGAGAGGAATCTCGACGTCGCCCACGTGTCTGCTCAGCAGAAGCCCGTACCGTACAATAACAGCAGATTCCTTCATATCTCAAATCTGAGTGCACATCGTATATGTGCCCCTTTCTCCTATAAATAGGAATTTTCCCTTCAACAATAAAAAAGGAGGACACACACAGAGAAAAAAGAAGCATAAGGCAAAAGACAGAGCATAAGGCAAAAGGCAGAGGTTGATCATATTGATAAGTGCAAATATCTTATCAATTGGTTTAAAACTCAGATCAGGACGAAGTTTGCTCTTTTGATAAAGGTCGTATCAAGTCGGTTTGTTTAAACCGATAGCCTCCTGAAGCTCAAACAAAATCCTACTCTGAGATGAAATCTAAGATCTACTTGGCTTCATCTAAATAGAGGATTCCCAGCAATAGACACGTGCCACGTGTCTCCTCCTTTGGTTATTTTGATAACCACCCGAGATCTCGAAAGAAAGGAATCTCGACGTCGCCCACGTGTCCGCTCAGCAGAAGCCCGTACCGTACAATGACAGCAGATTCCTTCATATCTCAAATCCGAGTGCACATCGCATATGTGCCCCTTTCTCCTATAAATAGGAGTTTTTCCTTCAACAATAAAAAATGAGGACACACACAGAGAAAAAAGAAGCATAAGGCAAAAGGCAGAGCATAAGGCAAAAGGCAGAGGTTGATCGTATTGATAAGTGCAAATATCTTATCAATTGGTTTAAAACTCAGATCATGACGAAGTTTGCTCTTTTGATAAAGGTTGTATCAAGTCGGTTTGTTTAAACCGATAGCCTCCTGAAGCTCAAACAAAATCCTACTCTGAGATGAAATCCAAGATCTACTTGGCTTCATCTAAATAAAGGATTCCCAGCAATAGACACGCGCCACGTGTCTCCTCCTTTTGTTATTATGATAACCACCCGAGATCTCGATAGAGAGAAATCTCGACGTCGCCCACATGTCCGCTCAGTAGAAGCCCGTACCATACAATGACAACAGATTCCTTCATATCTTAAATTCGAGTGCACATCGCATATGTGCCCCTTTCTCCTGTAAATAGGAGTTTTCCTTTCAATAATAAAAATGAGGACACACACAGAAAAAAAAGAAGCATAAGGCAAAAGGCAGAGCACGAAGTCTTCAACTCCGGCATCCTATTGATCGGTAACCCTAGAGTTCCATCAAAGGTACCATAAAGCCAAAGCAAGTCCAACTCGTTGTCAGATCGTCAATAGAGTAAAGGAGCCACTACTGTGCTCGAACACCACCGTCACGCTTTTCCAGAATTCTTGTACTTATATTTTCTCGCATAGGAATCAATTGTACCTTTCTTTTCAAGTTCAATAAGCAAAAAGTTCGTATAACCTTTTGTGATGTCGAACAAAATAGCGACTCTGCAAGGGACGACCTTCTCCCCCAACGAGAAGGTGGTGATGCAATCTGACGACAACTTCCTGGGATCTTCCCAAATGATGCTGGTCGTACGCTTCGACCAACAAGCTTTTGAAGATCTCCTTTCTGAAGAGAAGTCGAGTCCTTCAAAGCGGATCGTAAAACCGAAGAAAACTCGACGTGTCTGGGTGTCCAAGGCGGCTACGATGAACAGCACGGCAGAGGGGACTGCGATCTAGAACCCTCTAAACGCTGAAGCTCCGAAGAAGATTTCGGCTACTATGACCATGCCACCTCACTCGATTCCCACTTTAGGAAAATACGACAAGGAAGACAGTGCCCCTATGACGGGCCTGACGAGGGCACAACACCGAAGAAAGCGCGTGGCGGTTCAACCCCTTACAAAGGAAGCATTGCCGGCAAGAAGATCTGTCTCCGACAGAATTACTTTTCCATCAGCGAGCCCTCATTGGATTCTGAATACTATGCACCCGCTAGGGGTAGTAAGAAAAAATCCAAGGCAGTACGTGCCTCGTGCAACAAACGTACTACGGCAATGACCGACCAAAGGCCTGTGTTGACAGTCACACAGGCAGCCGATGGAAAGTTGTACAAAACTGGTCCCCGTGCTTCGATGCCTCGACCAGTTAAACCCCTTTGTCGCTTATGCACTCCTGTACATGATGCAAGCCAGGGGCACATCCCATGGAGAAGGACTCATGCAAACAGCATTCCTGTAAACATGATAGGAGTCTGCCTCTCTAGACCCTCTCTGATCATACCCGTGCGCAGCTTTCCTGTGCGTACAATAGGGGTACAGAGGTGGAGGACTTTGATGCTTTCACACAAGCGTAAGACGGAAGAGGAATCTGCGGCACATGATATGCCTAAATCAAGGCATCCTTGTACCCAGATTACATCAACTGTTGCTGTCAACAAGCAGCAACCGTGCCGCCAAGGAGGCGTTCCGTCTTCGAAAGAATACAGTCGACGTCAACCGAACGTCAGAGGTTCGACAGGGGGACGGCAAGCGCAGACGAAGATGAACTCCGTGTCGCTACGTGCAACGCGACACAGGTTTCTCAATCTCTCAAAAAGCCGTCCAAGAATCCTTCCATCTCGGCCACCAAGCCTAAGAAGCGGCCCGAGAGTAGCAAGACGAAGGTACCCAATATATGTGTGTTCCAAGGCACGCGTTCAAAATCTTCGTTGGGTACCATGTCAGACACGGGGGGTAGCCAACCCCCCACCGTCCATGACAACGTCGTATTCCAGTCTACGAAGGAACCATATGATACAGATGTCTCCACAGGTGCAGCTAGCCACCAGACTGGGGGTAGCAACCGCAATGAGTCTGAGGAAGACCGCAACCTTCCAGTTCATCCTCAAGACGATGAGGCGCAGGCATCTAAACCAGAGAGCGAAGGGTTTACTGTCCCACTCATCCACACAAGGTCCGTATTTATGGTTGACGGCGACGAGGCGGACAATAGTGAAGCGCCTGACCAGCTGAAACGTATCGAAGCTCTCGAGACAAGCCTAGATACGTTAAATACACAATAAAATCCTTGTCTTCTATCGTACTGGAGATCAAGGAGAGTTTGGTCCCCACTGTCTCCACACCTGCGCTTAACCCGGCTGCTAACGACAGATCCAGTAAGCTGCCCTTCATCAACCAAGCGGCACCATCTTTGTCTACTCCATCGACCATAGGACCTACAATGTCAACCGAGATATAGCTGGCCATCCAGGAACTATATGCTCGCTATGATGCCAAAGAGAAGCAAGCAACACTCCGAAATAAGGAGATTCGGCAGCCATATCCTGTCGAGTGGGACAACGTAGTCTACCCTCCCAAATACAATTCGTAGAAGCTCACACCCTTCGATGGAAAGGAGTCTTCTCGACGATACTTGAGGTACTTTGCCTCAGTAACAGGGCACCTACCAAAGAACGACACCCTCCTCACCAATATATTCATAGGAGCCCTGCTGCAGGGGGTAGACTATGCGTGGTTCTACAGTCTTTCGGACAACTATATTTCATCGTTCGAGGACCTAAAGACTCTTCATCAACCAATTCTATGAAGGAGAGATGGACATGACGATGTCAACTCTCATGGAGGTCGTCCAGAGAGATAGCATGTCCGCGCATACATCGAGCACTTTTGCCAGGCAGTTTTGAGGCCATCGCCTGGCATGCCCGAGCCCATGCTTATGAACTCATGCCGCAAGAACATGCTGCCTGCAATCAAATTGTGGCACAGTCCTCCTTGCACAGAGTAGACGCCTTTTATTACAGCGAGCGACGGATGCGGCACAAAGGAAAGCCCAAGATGCGCAGCTTCTGGGATTAAACTTTACTTCTCTCTAAGACAAGAGGAGACGCTCGTCTAGCAACAACCCCAAGGACAGAAAAGGCAAACAAGCCATGACCGTCAACATCTCCAAAGGTTTAGTAACCATGAACCCCAAGTCTGCAGAAGCCGAGGGAGACTTGCTCCTTCAACGACGAAGATACGCTAGAACTCTTCGATATGCTGACGAAGAGTGGCAAGCTGTCTCTTCCAACACCAAAGCGCCTCGACAAAGTGGAAAAGGTGGACAACCATAAATACTGCCATTATCATCAGTATGTCCACCATTCGACATAAGATTGCTATGTGTTGAAAAGACAGATTTAGCGCCTCATCAATACGAAAGTCATAACACTTGACTATGAAGAATAAACTGTCACGTCCAACATGGTTACTCTCCAGTTTAGAAGTTTTCCAACCACGGAGGCACATGACGGGGTCGTCTCCATCCCGAGGGCAACAATAAAAGTAGTCAATCTTCCACCAGCGCGTGACAACGCTCAAGGGCTCATCCCGTTCTCCATGCCACAAGACGAGGTCATGTGGGTCCACCCCGACCATACTCCCGACATGATGGCACCTAAAACCCCCTCTGTCAAAGGAAAGAAGGTCAGGACATGTTGCATGGTCTCGGCATCGACCGATGATACCCTGGTGACCACTCGCTCGGTACGGCAGCAAGAGAAGAACCAAGCTCCAAAGGAGGCAGCACCTCCACCAACTACAACCCCTTCTTCTGATACATCAGAAGCAAGCCCGTCTCAGACTCCTACCGTAGATAGATAGAAGCAAAAAGAAGTTCGCTTCGACAAACCTCTGAGGAAAGACTCGACAGTAGGGCCTATCAAACCCTACAACTTCGACATACTGGCACAACTAGCCAATACCCCGGCTAGATTGTCACTCTTCGAGATCCTCCGTCTCTCCAAAGAGACCCGAGATGAGCTCAGTGAAGCCTTGTAGAACGCCGAGTCCTTTCTTACTCAGGTGCGACCACCCAAGGAAGACCCTGCGGCTGTTTCTCTTAACAAAATGCCTAAAATTAGATTTTGAAATAAAATGAGAAAAAGTACAAGAAGTACAAATTATTCTGGAAAGTATTGCTATGAAAGTCTGATCTGAAGACGATCACTTTGTTTCTTAGACCATACGATGATGATGAAGAGTACTGCTGGAAGATGAACAGCCGGAAGAACTAAGTCACCAGAAAGGTATCGACGCACTTGGGCACTGATGGCGAGGTCGAATGCTTTCCTGCTTTACTTTACTCTGTTCTGGAAGAAAGGTTGAAGAAGAATGCTCTAGAAAATCAAAGTCTCTGATGTATTCTCTCATGTCTCTCTCTGATTTTTTTTTGATAAAAATCAGTCTATTTATAGACTAAAAAACATCATGCGTAAAAAGTATCCAAATTGGAGTTTTACGCTAGCAACTGTCATCCATGAACTTTACGTGGAATGACACATGTCCCAATACTTCAACAAAATAAGGAGGGCAAGTACACACGTCCCTCGATAAGTGTGGCATGAAAGCCACGTAAGCAAACCACGCTTTCATATAGCCAGAAACAATCGAGCGTAAAAATGACCCAAAATATACTTCCAGCGTAAAGTAGTAGACTAGGTGTAAAATAGCCCAAAAATAGACTTTTCGCGTAAAGTGGCTGATAAAACAACATTGAGCGTAAAAGGTAGCCCAAATAAACTTTACGCACATGTCAACTTTGAGCGTAAAAAGCTCATTTAGTATTCATGCGTAAAAGAAGTCATCTTTTGAGCGTAAAGTAACCCAGTCTACACCCTAAACGACAATATTGGTTTCAGTGTAAATCAAATCACTTCGAATTCTGTGTTATACGCTGTCAGCAAATCATTATGTCAGATTCATTATTACTTGCATTAAATGCATGATCTGACAGCCTGTCCCTGGCGGAAAGTAGCTTGCGTAAAAATAGTTTGCGTAGAGTAGCCTTCGTAGAATAGCCTGGGTAGAATAGCCTGCGTAGAGTAGCCTGTTGAGTGTAAAGCTCTATTTCTTTGACTTGGTCTATGAAGCATTTTTTTACGCTCCTATAAGACCCCCTTCAGAGTTTTCAAATATTTTCAAAATTTGAAATACTTTGAACAGAAGCGTAAAATTTGGAATTTGACCAGTCAGCGTAGAGTTCGGGATATCCAACAGTCACCCGCGTAAAAATTGGGATATCCAACAGTCGGCGTAAAATCTGAAATTTGAACCGGTTCAAAAATTCCCTATAAATAGGGTTCTTTAGGGAGAGAGAAAACTTTACTTGTTTTCCTTACTTTCATAATCCCGATCTTTCTCGAATCCTTTTCTTCCCCTTTCATACTTTTGCATTCAATTCGATGGCCCCCAAGAAATTCGTCGCCGGCAGCAAAGGCAAGAAACCCGCCGTCGATTCTTCGTCGGTCGACTGCGCACAAAATCCCATTCGGTCATCCGCAGCGTCTCAGCAAAGCAACCCCGCCGTGGCTCCTCCAATGAGGGGTAAAGCACCGTCCTTTGGCCGAAAACTTGTTGGAGAAGAAGAACTAAATATTTTATTTCACGCCCACGTTATACGTGTCAGCGTAAAATTAAGAATATACGCCCACGTTCATACGTGTTAGCGTAAAATTAAGAAATACGCCCACGTCTATACATGTCAGCGTAAAATCTAAATTACGCTCATGTCTACGCATGCCAGCGTAAACTCTAAAATACGCTCATGTCTATATATGTCAGCATAATTTTTAGAATACGCTCACATCAACAAGTGCCAGCGTAAAGTTTTAGAATACACTCATGTCAATACATGCCAGCGTAAAGTTAGAATACGCTCATGTCAATACATGCCAGCGTAAAATTTTGAATATGCTCACATCAACATGTGTTAGCGTAAAATTTCAAAAATGAAAGACTTTGTGTAAAACAAAGACTTTTTTACACTTTAAAACTTTTTATCAACTTTAATAAGCGTAAAAGCCAAAGTATTTACCCATAAAATTTCAAATTAGATTTTCACTAACTTGATTTTTCTTTTTCTTTTGGCAGCGGACTTGAAAGCTCATCCACTCGCAGAAGTCTTTGGCTCATCAGTTGGCATGGTGGGCTCGAATTATGTAGAGAATCTGTCTCATGTAGCATTTCCCCAATCGAATCCAGACTACCCCATTGAGAGGGCATAGTTGATAGCTGCCTAAGGGGATAGGATGCTGCTATCCATGATAAATGGAGAATTATTGACTTCACTGAATGAACAACAATTTGCAAAACCAGCCTTCTTATTTGGGGATGCAATATAAACTGCAAGTCACAGACACACCCCAAGAAGAAGTCTTGGGTGTTCAAATCTGGAGATAGAGCAATGTATCTCCCTGACATGGACAGAGATTACCCATTGTCAGCATTCATCCATGCTATCCACCCTCGACAAATACTGTGGAATCTGACTCCTAGCAGTCATGGAAGGCCGGGTAGAATCGTATTCAAGAGGGATCATGCCAACGACATGGGGTATTACGTCAGTGTTCCCAATGGCGGTGTCACTTCTTTCTCTGGCCTCATGCCAGGATTTACTCCAAATGAAGACTGAGCTTTAATCCAACCAGTACAAACTCAGATGTTTGTCAATAAATTTATAAGGGCTGCGCGGTACTATATCCCCAGACTAACCCCAGGCTACCTGGATGGTTGACTTCTTTCAACTAGAACTGGATCCAGATTAGCATTTGGATGATGAAGAACTTTCAGACGGAGCTGAAAGATATTGGCCTGTATGAAGCGGTGGCTTCTACTAGTCAGGGTACACCATCGAACGGTAACTTATTCCTGGCCCTGATGGAGATATACATTAGTTCAACTGGAACTTTTGCGACCCCAAAAGGTGAAATGGGTCTCGCACTCCATGAGATACAATTCATCTCGAAGCTACCAATGGAAGAAGCCCCATATGAAGAATACGTTCCCTCCAACCGGGAACTTGCTAAAATTAGGGAGAAAACCCCTCAGTTGGTTGAAGTGTATGAAGAATTGATGTGCCACTATATGATCTGTACTACTATGCATGAGAGTGGATCTCATCTAGCATATATCATCAAGTGGACAACGTATCTCTTCTTCCATAAGGACAAAATATCCAAGGATGATAAAGAAAGATTCCAGGAAAACAAAGCTCCAGCTATCAATACAGATTCAACAATTCCTGTTAACAAAATTCGGGATATGATGACTGTCTACAAATTTTTGAACAAATATTTGTCCACCAAGACTGGAGAGTTCCCTGCTGGAACTGAGCCTTAAGCTTCCTCAGATACGGCAGTCAAAAAATCTCCAGGAAAGCCTTGCTGGTAGGCTTCCTTTCTTTATGGTTGAGAAGATAGGTCGTACCAAGAACTGGTACAGTTGATAGAATCCACCGTAACGTACTATGGCCAGCAGTGCATTTGGTGTTTAAAGTCAGAATTAACCTGCTATCGGCAATGGTGTGCCGAGTAAATGCAGGTTTGAGGACTTTTGGTGAGGAGTCAATCAACAATGCTCCTCATCGAAACGCATTCCCTAGGGTAGAAATGCCCTATACTTATTTAATGGGCTGGCTGTTGCACCACAACTGCAGATTGTTGCCACCAGGCCCGGGTGATGATGCAGAGGTCTTCCTCCAAAAATTTAGCAAAGCTACATGGATTGCCACGACAGTGGCAGATACCCGGGCAGTTTTGAACTATTCATATGGTTGGAACTTTTTCTGTACCCGGGCATAAGTTCCAGCCGACTGCTTCGATGTTCAATTTAAAGATGAAGTTGAAGGAGGAGCTTTATTGCCACCATCAGTCTTCAAATGGCTACAGTACATCAGACCCGCTCACCTGATGTACAGAAATGAAGATAATTGTACGTTCGAACCATATCTACCTAGTAGGTTCATTCGTCAATTTTGGTATGACCAACTTCATGTTGGTAATACCTCTATCAGTTTTCGTCACTATGGAAAACTGCTTGATGGTGCAAGGGGTTGGAGATATTTTAGTAATGTCCGTACTGGTGCCAGATTCAGAGTCTAAACCGCTACTAGCACTATAGAGCTACGTATTCTTCATTCGTATGCTCACTTTTACGCTTCTATCCGTTCCTTTGCCCATGGCTACAATATGAGAGGTAGCCTGAGATAGCCCAAGGAAGGCAATATTGAAGAGCCAGTTAGGGTACCAACAGACATCCCTGACGATGCTGCTGTTCCAGATCCATATCTGGAAGTTATTGCTACAGGAGTTGGGAAAGTGGCTGCAGAACCTATTATTATTGGGAAATCCCGTAAACGAAAATAAAGTACAGCCGTCACACTTCCAAAGAAAACCCCGGAGAAGAAGAAGAATAAGGCTACCATAAAAATACCTTCCAGATCAAGAGCCTCTACTCCGGAGAGTGACACTCAGGCGGATGAGCTGCAACATATAGGATCTTCTTCAGTTCACCCTAGAGAAGGATCTTCAGCACCTCAACCAGCAACATCTGCAGTTGTCTTATCTCCCGGACGTCTCAGCTCGGCACTTCATTTAACTCTGCCATAAAAGGTACAAGTTGCTGAAGATGTTGCCCCAGTACAAACTGTTGATTCGGTATTTATCCCATCCGATGAACCAGCTATCAATTTTGATGACGAAGACTGGGATGGAGATTATGATGCGTACTTGGAGCGTTCCACACATACTCCAGGTAAATATAATTTATACAAAATCCATATAAAACTATGACTTTTGTATATTAACTTATTTTATTTAATTTTTTGTAGGTGTTATCATTTTTCCGAATGTTATGGCTCCTCCTCCTCAAGAAGATATTTATGAAGAAAATGAGGAATCTGAGGAGGAGGCTTCTTCTTCAGAAGAAGAAGATGTTCAAGAAGAGGTAGCATGGGAGCCTAAAGTAGAGTCTCAAGAAGAATGTCCTCCATCATTGGAGGTACAACATGAGCCAGAAATACAGGCTCAACTAGAAGTGTCCTCTCCTGCTGAGGGCAAGGATAAGGAAGAAACTACAGTAGATCTTACTGTAGATGATGAGGAGACTGCTGAAGAATAACTAGATTTTAATGAAGATTCAGTTACTGATAGACTTGATGATCCTGCGGAGCTAATAGTTAAAGAAGGTAATGAAGGCACACTCAAATCATCAACTGAAACTGGGAAAATTGTAATAGCATCCTCCGCTATTACCACTGATCCAGTACAAGTCTCTGAAGAGTCAATGCCCGAACCGGAGTCAGCTCCCATAACTGTCATTCCGCCCGCACCTATTACCGCCACCGAAACTCTAGTAGTTTTATCTCCAGAAACGGTTGGAGTAACAAATATTGAAGACACTATTCTTGAAGCTCCTGGTAACCAGTTGGCTTTGGTAGTAGTAACAACAATGGCTTCGTCTCAGCCTGCTATCATAGCAACAGCCTCTATTCCCAGTCTTCAGAGAAGAGACTTAGTAGATATTGCCGCAACGCCAAGTTCAAGTATAGAAATGAATCTCCTAGTTGAGATTCATACTGAAACCTTTTATAAAACTCTGACGACTTTAATCAAAATGGTCCTGAATAAGGGCCTCAATTATGAGAGCTTGAAGGCGATGATGGCTCTTACCATCAGAAATGTTGCTATGTTCAATGATGCGGTGAGAGCAACAGCATTAGAGAAGATCGTTGAGGGACTTGAACAGCCCATCAAAGAGTATCTTAAGCTGTCAAGTGAAACTGTTGAAAGTCTCATCCAAGAAGAATATGACGCCTTATCGGCTGATTACCTTGTTCGGGAGACGAGATATAATGAAGCCCTCCATGAATATAGCACAAAGGTCGCCAAAGAGAAAGCTTTTTTGGCTGGCATATAGCCTGAGCTGGATAGCTATAGAGCAGCCTATGACCACTCAAATATGGAAATTCAGCAACAAAATTATAAAATTCAAGAAGTTGAGGCTGAACTGGCTCGCTTGAAGGCAAAGAGGGAGCAGATAATCTTGGCTCGGGACCAGCACCTTACTCAGAGCTTAATTTTGGAAGAACAGGCCCATGGAGCTGAATCTACTATCAGGACCCTTGATGAAGCCAAGGATAACCTGATAATCAGCTTTGCTGGACTTTCTCATATTTGCACTCCCGAAGCTTGACGTGTTGTAGCTACTCAGACTGTTTTGAGCTCTCGTGACAAGCGTCTAGCAGAGCTGCAAAAATTACTTCAAGATATCTCTGCCCCGCCTTAGGAGAAATAAAGAGCTTTTGTAATCTTTTATCTTATCCATCCTGTAATATTCACAAAAAATGAATAAAATATTTGTTTTGTGATCCTATCATTTATTTTAAAATTAAACAATAGGTATGAGGTAGAAAACACTTATCAGAGGTAATATGGACATGACAAGTCTTCTAAACTCAATAAATTGTATCTATCCAGAGGTAATATGGACATGATAGATAATAAAATCTCGTTTTCTGTTTAGAGTATATAATACTGTCAGAGGTAATATGGACATGACAGATTGTAACAACTCAAAGAAAAATATATTAATGTCTATTCAGAGGCCAAATGGACATGATAGATAGGAAAAATAAGCAGACTTAATATTTATTCAGAGGTCCTGAGAACATGATAAATAATAGATTCAATTTTTTAATCAACTGGTAAGATAAAAGATTAAAATTTTTCTCCAAGCTTAACCAAACATTGGTAGCTGGGGAATAAGAAAGAAATTCAAACATAATATTTCTTCAAAAATTTGCCATTGATCGGCATCATGAGCAAATCTCCATTAGGTTTAGACAACCTATAGGCACCGTTGGAGAAAACTGTCTCGATGACATTAGGGCCTTCCCATTTTGCTTGGAATTTCCCTTTACTCTTATGAGTCATCACCATCGATCTTCGAACAGCTAGAACTAGCTTACCGACTTTGAATACTCTCTCTTTAACTTTACGATTGAAGGTTCGAGATATGCGAGCTTGATATAGCTCAATGTGTTGTTGTGCTTGAAGACGCTTCTCGTCCAATCCTTCAAGTTCTTGGAGTCGTAAGCGATTATTGTTCTCTGTAGTTAGCTCATTAGCAATTGCTATTCGAAGAGATAGAATCTGGATTTCTAGTGGAAGGACAGCCTCACATCCGTAAACCAGTGAAAATGGTGTAAAACCAGTAGAATTTCGGACTGTCGTTCGGTAAGCCCATAAACATTCTCCAAGTTTCTCATTCCAATCACGTTTATTAGAAGAGACAAACTTTTTGGGGAGTTTGATGATCGTCTTGTTGAAAGCTTCGGCTAAACCATTAGTAGCTGGATTATAAGCCGTAGAAGCCAGATTTTGGATCCGATTCTTATCACAGAATCGATAAAATGCCTGACTGGCGAATTATGGTACATTGTCATGAATTATCCGTCGGAGAATCCTAAAACAATAAATGACATGATGTTTGATGAAGCTAACCATATTAGATATTTTTACTTCAGCAAGGGAAACTGCTTCTGCCCATTTAGAAAAATAATCGGTTATAGCCAGTATAAACCGATGTCCCTTAACAGAAGGAGGGTTAATTGGACCAATAATGTCCATGCCCCAAGCTTCGAAGGGCCAAGAAGCTGCTGTAGGATGTAGAAATTCAGACGGTTGATGAATAAAATCAGCATAAATCTGACATGCTTTACACCTTCTGGCATAATCCACAGCATCTGCTATCATTGAAGGCCAATAATACCCCATTCTTCGAATGCGGTCTTGTAATTTTGGACCTGGTTGATGAGCACCACAAACACCATCATGAGCTTCACGGAGTGTTTATTTAGCTTCATTTTCTGAAAGACAGCGTAGCAAAAGTCTATCATATGAACGATGATATAACATATGTAGAGACGAATCAGAATAAAATCGAAATGATCGTCTTTTGATTGATGCAGCTTTTTTGGATCTTCAGGTAAAATCCCATGAACCGCATAATCAATGAATGGACTTCTCCAATCCCTCTGTTGGGAACTTGATTCTGTAATATAACTCTGTTCAATATACAGATTATTCTTAACACAGAATAAGTCTCGGTCCAACAAAGTAATGGTGTTTTGTCTTCGAATTGGAACAGCTAAATCTGCTGCTAAACTAGCAAGATCATCAGCTTCCAAATTCTGAGAATGTGGTATAAATTCAATAAAGAATCCTTTAAATGAGAGGACCAATTCGATTACCACTTGATGATAAGGGATGAGGTCAGGATTTCTGACTTCATATGTCCCTCTACCTGATTAACAATCAGTTGAGAATCTCCATAAGCTTCCAGGAACTCGATGTCCAATTATTTTGCTACTTGGAGACCAATGAGCAGAGCATTATATTCTACCATATTATTGGAGCATGGCTCATTGAGAGAATAAGCACGGTATATGACCATTTTGTCAGAAGAAATCAAGACGATTCCTACCCTAGAGACGATATTGCCCTTAGGTCCAACTCGTGACGCTCCATCAAAGTATAACTGCCAAATGTCATCTTTTAAAGTCATGTTGCAATCCACAACTTCATCTGGAATGTCCTCATATAGCTTTGATGTTTCAGGTATAGGGTGAGCTGCTAAGAAATCAGCTAATGCTTGACCCTTCACTGATTTTTGAGGTACATAGACCATGCCATAAGGAGTGAGCAACATCGCCCAGGTAGCTAACCTGGAGTTAAGAATGCTTGGTTTTCCCATGAATACCCGAATAGGATTTATTCTGGAGATGGCATAAATAGTCTGTCCTGTCACATAATGTCGTGTCTTTTGAACAACAAAAACCAAAGCCAGCCATTCCTTTTCTACAGGAGTATACCTGTGTTCAGCTCCGACCATCATTCGGCTAAGATAATAAATTGCTTGTTCATGACCCATATCACTTTTCTGTACAAGAAGAGCACCAAGTGAATGATCCAATGCTCGAACATATAGCAAAAATGGTCTTCCTACCACTGGTGGTACCAGAACAGGTAGATTTGTAAGGTATTGCTTGATGTCATTGAAAGCTTTCTGACATGCTTCATCCCAAATAAATGATACACCTTTCTTTAATAGACGGGAGAAAGGTTAACATCTCCCAGAGAGATTGGATATAAATCTCCTGATATAAGCAATGCGACCCTGGAAGCCTCAGAGTTCTTTTAGATTGCGTGGAGGACGCATTTCAAGAATTGCTTTGATTTTATTAGGATCAACATGGATACCTTGAGAAGTAATGACAAATCCCAAAAACTTGCCACTGGACACCCCTAAGAAAGACTTAGTAGGGTTCATTTTCAATTGATGCTGATGCATCAATTCAAATACTGTCTTTAAGTCTTGAATGTGATCATTTTTTGATCGACTTTTGACAACAATGTCATCTACGTAACATTCAACTGTCTTTCGTAGATGTTCTTAAAAAATGTTGCTCATGGCCCTTTAATACGTGGCACCGATATTCTTAAGACCAAACGGCATAACTGTATAGTAGTAGACTCCAAGGGACGTACGAAAAGCAGTATGCTTCTCATCTCCTGGATGCATCTTAATCTGATTGTATCCTGAGAACCCGTCCATGAAAGACATGCGTTCAAAACCGCATGTATTGTCTATCATGACATCACTAATAGGAAGTAAAAATTCGTCCTTTGGACAAGTTACATTAAGATCTCGAAAATCTATACAAACTCAGACTTTTTCGTTCTTCTTCATAAGAAACAATATTGGCAACCCAGTCTGGGTGTTGTTCTTCATGAACAAAGCCACATATAATCAGCATTTTGACTTCTGCTTCGATTGCATCCATCATGTTTGGTCGAAAACGCCGTTGCTATTGTTTCACAGGCTTGGCATTAGGAAGAATATTGAGTTTATAAGTAGCAACTTTAGGATCTAGATCCGGTATATCCTCATAACTCCATGCAAAGATATCAATATATTCTTTAATCAGTTTTATCAGCTCGTCCTTTTCATCTTCGAAAAGGTTCTTACTGATGAATATTGGCTTGGACGTAGTTCCGTCTCCAACATCAATCTGGAGAATCTCATCCTCCGTTGGTGGCTGTCATTGTTCAAAACGAAGCTCCCATTGGGTGTCCATCTGTTGAGCCCAAGGGTCATTTTCAAATGGCTCAGATTCGTCTTCAGTTTGAACCATGTTGACTGAGAATATACACTCAGATTCATCATAATAGTCTCCTCCAGCATATGAAGAGTGGGATGTATCAGATTTGATGAAATGGATTTCTTTCGAATCTGAGGATTGTGAAGAACTAGAAGGGGATTCTTCTTGTATATCGTCATTAAACATGTGGTACGGCTCATATCCCAATCCATGACGAGTTTTTTGGTAAAACAGATCACCACATAATGGTAATCGTCTACCTTTGCCTTGATTGAGACCTTGTATAGTCTTCAAATCATATCCCATTTTCTGGATAATCTTGAGAGATTGTTGACTATATTTGTCAATTCGGATTTTTCCTTTATCTTTATCTCTAAGATCATCTGTCTGAACAACAGAGATATTTCTAGCCAGGCCAAACATAATTTGTTGCTTATTTTTCTTATCAGACGGAATCACGAAATAAGATTCTTCGTGACGTCTAAAAGTTACACAAGCTTGTGATGGCGAGACTACAAAAAGAAGATAGAGGAAAGATATTAGAAACTTTTGAGCATAAGGTCCAACATCGACATGAGGAGAAAAAGAATTTTCCTTATGGTCAATGTACAAGGTTTCCTCTGTATTTATGTCATCTTGATATTGATGACTTTGATCATCAGAAGATAAAGACATTCTTTCAATAAATTTGACAGCCATATACTCCAAAAGAAAATCTTCATTGATATCAAAAAGTACAGAATGATCAATATTTACATCATTTACAAGTTGAGTACTACGTTTAGGATTTATCATTAATGGACCGTCATCCGTCTTCTGCGTAGACATGCCAAGGTTGATGATCAATGGTGGTTCTGGATCATTCGTACGGGAAGTACGTCCCTTGACTTTGATCATAAGAGGTTGAACTTGGCTCTTGGCAGGAATATTCACTGATTTCTTAGATGAAGCTCGAGTTCTTCCTTTGACCTTGATCATCAGAGGTTGATCATTGACAGGTTGGGGTTGGATTCGACCTTTGACTTTGATCTTCAAAGGTTGCTCTTCTGGAGGATCTTCATTGACAGACTGATCTTCGGCAGGTGATTGATCTTTAGCCATATCTGATATCTCCTTCACATGCTCTTGTTTGTAGAGTATTGAGTCAGAAAAATAGGCTTCAACACCCTTGAAAGGATTGATATCAGCAAATTCAGTCTTCACAACCCCTTGTGAATCCATGTATTTGAAACATTGGTGGAGAGTTGAAGGTACAATGTTATGCTCATGTATCCACGGTCTTCCAAGAAGGATGTTGTAGGATACGTCTGAGTTGATAACATAGAAAGTAGCCATAGTTCGAAGATCACCAATCTGAATCTTTAGACGAATCTTCTCCAGTGGTTTACTCTTGCCAGAGTTGAAACCAACTATTGTGGTACTAGTGTAAATCAAATCACTAGTAGGAATCCTCAAAGGTCTTAGCATACTTTGAAGAATAATGCTAATAGAAGACCTAGGATCAATGTAAATCCTATCAATTTCAGTAGATTCAATATACCCAGTGTAGCACAAAGGCCTGTCATGCTTGTTATGCTTCAACAACATGTCTTCTTGTGTGAAGGTAATATTAGGTGTAGCCCTCCTTCCCAAAATTTTGAAATATTTTTTTATTTTATTTATTTGATTTAAATGGTGATTTTTAGATTTTTATTAATAATTATTATTTTTAATTATTACGGTAGATGATTTTAACTATAGTTGAGTTTTGAAGTACCAGGCGACTAGGAGCCATGGCACGGGTAGTGCAGCGACGTACCTTGACTAGTGTATTAGCCATGCCAAAGGAGACCCAGCCATAAGTGTGTCTTAACTAAGAAAACCAGGCAAAGTTGCAACTTAAACCGTACCAAAGATTTTATTTATTTATTAATTATATTATTTGACGTTTAGGAGACCCGGTTGTACAAAACTAGTCAAACCGGACCCGAACTGAAACCGAGCCCATGTAATCTTGTAGTAAGACCAAAGACGCCCACGTAGACGTGCGTATTGCATTTATAAAATCTGATTATCCAAATAGGCTTTCATATATCAAGGATTTATATGCATATAAATAATATATTTTATTATTACTAAAATTGACAGTCTATTTTTAGAAATAGGATAAATACTTTTATATTATTATATTGACACATTTTTGGATAATTGCATGTGTATACATTTATAATCCATTTTCACCTTATATATATGCGATTTTATACATATATGTGCTTATTATATTAGGATATATATTTATATAAGGTATATATTTGGAATTATACAAGATATATACTTATATAATATATGTGTATTAATAGCCAAGCCAAACACCAGGAGAATAAATCCCTAAGATTTAGTTTGGACTCTAGGAGTATTTATGCATATATAGAAATAAATGTATATATGTATAGATATAAGATATAATATATACATAATTGATTATATATATATAATCAAATATATATATAAAATTGATTATATAAGCTTATAAATAAATGATATAATTTATTGAGGTATATACATATATATATATATATATATATATATATATATATATATATATATATATATATATATATATATATATATATATATATATATAAAATATATATATATATATATATTTTTTTTTTATTTTATATAATATATATATATATTTTTTTAATATATATATATATATATATATATATATATATATATATATATATATATATATATATATATATATATATATATATATAGGTGTGTATATATATGTAAATATTATAGGTGTGTAAATATGTGTAAATATGTATACATATACATGAGTGAATATATATATGCAGCTATATATATATATATATAATTGCTAATACAAAGGAATAAGAATAGGGCCCAACCCAGCCCAACAAGTGGAGTGGGCCAGCCAGCTGGACCGAGCACATGAAGCAGCTCGAGCTCGGCCAAATAAGAACAGTGCAGAATAAAAAGAACCCAAGTGTTAAACCCCGTACAATATTCGCGCATATATGGAGATCGATCGATCGAGAAACTCCAGAAACCATAAAACAAACCCCTGGCGACCTTCCCCATGTCGGCGCGCGCCGCCCCGAAGCGGCCAGGCCACCGTCGGCCGGCCAGGGTGGCCACAGACCCCCGCACGCGCGTGCCAAAGCAGGGCAGCCGCAGTAGTAGGTGCAGCAAATCGTCCAACTTCGAAGGTAAATTTTTCCTTCTGTACTTCGTCGTTTTGAGATTCATAAAGTGTTCTGGAGAGCCTATATAACCCTCTCGAGATCCCATCAAGGGGATTCGAGGATAGTGTCACAACCTACCCATGAATTCGACGCAAAGTCGAGGAAAACTACGTGTTGACAGAACACAATTTTAGTCCAATCATCTATATTGGAAGCCAGATTTCGAACAACATATTAGGGTTCTCAAAAATATAATTAAACAGGCTTGTAGACAACATAACCGAGATTGAGACCCCACTTATAGTTTATTTTCTAGTGGATTAAACTCTGTTTAAAACCAAGTTGAAAATCATAAAAAATCTGCTCTCAAAACATAGAAAACCATCCACACGACGTGCGTCCTGCCAAACCGGGCGACGTGGTCGCGCACCGTAAGCATCAAAAGCTGCGTAACGGTTTCGTGGTCGTGTGGGCTTTGACGGAATTCAAATTGGTCGCGTGTGTGCGACGAATTTGATGCGTATTCGTCAAAATTTACCGTATCGTACACTTTGCAAATTCTCCAATTATTTTGTGCATGCTCGTCAGATCGAGACAAAACTTATGCCAACAGGACCGTATCATTTTTCTAGTACTATATGCCAAGTTTGGTCCAATTCTGAGACAGTTGATAAAATCACCATTTTACGGGCCCCATGGTCCCATTCAACGGGCGATTTTGTGCACGGGCTGCCGAAATCCAACTCTGGACATACGGTTGGGTTCATATTAGAAAACCGGATTCGTAGACATATAGTTTGATGACTTTAGAGACCATTGACTCTGGCACGCTTTTCGGTACAAAGCGGGTCCAACGACGGGCATCGTTTTTGCCCAAAATTACCATTTTGCCCCTGTGTCCCGAATTGGACTTAAGGACATGCAATCCTAGCTAATTTGACTATTCTGAGAAAGTTGGTACTATTTATTTCCGCATCTGGAGACTTCTGTATGGGTTGACTGATTGTGGCTCATTGAGTGGTATGGTATTATTGGTTTCACCAGCTAAGGACCTCAGGCAAGTGCACTTTCTGATTGCTTTTCGATTCATAGTAGTCTTTTCATTTCATGCTTATACATATGTCTTACTGCTTGTTGACATGCTCGTCATACGAAGTAGTCGGAAGGGGAAATATCTTAGTAGACATGTGGACTACCCAGAATTATTCCATGAGTCTATTCTTGAATAATAGCAGCTGCACAAGACACGTACAGGGTGCCAGATTTACCCCTAGCCATTCACATGTCGAAACAGATATTTCACACCACCTAGATAGATGTCTTTTATTAGTTTTTCCTTGTTTACTTCTCTATCGTGCTATGTCATCAGTTTTCTTACTAGCTTTCATATTCCATATGCTATTTTCATATCTTGTTAATTCTATTGTGTTTTACATTGCCGTCGATTTGTGTACCTGTTCCAATCCTGACCGGATAACCAACATTTTTTAGGTTTAGCCGCGATCACTCTTAGCACTAGGAAGACATGGGTATGCTGAGGCCGACCTAGATAGTGGAACTAGTTGTCATTTTCATTAATTGTAAAATCTTGTATTTTCTTTAATTATAAGTCTTGTAAATATTGTAATAAGTGTAGAATTGTGAATGAGCAACAAATATTGTATTTTGAGCATCTATTTCTTGCGGGATTGACAGCGTTCTACCGCCGACTCTGCGGCGTAGGCTGGCTTGGATACGTCTCGTATCCGAAAAGCGGGTACGGGTTGTGACAAGTTTTTGTGGTGGCCCATGCAGGTCAGTTTTCGTAAGAGATTACGAACTCGTGATGGTACGTTAGTCGTACTATTGCGAGCCTGCGCCCAAGGAATGCTTATTCACAAATATGATTAAAATAATTTAGGAGAATAACTAGGACTAGGAGCCCCTTGTTCAAATTGACCGTTGGGTAGTTAAGGTTGTTAGATAGGCCATGCTATTTAGAAAGCTTGCCAGGTCTCTATAAGATACACTGATACCTTTGGTATGACATTATGATCTAATGTGGATCCACTACTCACCTGGCTAGTTAGGCTTTCCCTAGAATTAAGGCTATAATCTTGATAACCTATTCAGCTTCCTTTTGCTCTTTGTAGATATTTTTTTTTATCATCAGTTAGAATTGCCTGTTTTAAATTCTATTTTGTTGTAAGTAACTGGTTTATAATTTCTGATTCTGCTTTTCATATACAAATCTCGATGTAGGATTGGTTCAAGGTTTTTCCCTCAACCATTTAAAATATTTATGAAATCAAGATTATGATGTTCTTATTTTATTTGTCTTCAGATATTTCCTTTCGACTAACCTTTTACCTTAAGGATTGAGACTTATATGCAGATGTTATACTTCTATCATAGTCAACTAGTTTGAAACTCTGGCAACTCCTTGAAGTCCTTAGGAGTATAGTTAGAGTAATTTAACGACTGTGATGGTTAGACAGCAGTGCACTGTCGTCAATTATTTGGGAGTAGAGAATGTGGGTTCACTGCAGCCAGCAGCGCATTGGCGAGGCACAACCTACAGATTTAAAATCATCCCGAAGAATCATAGTCTATGGAACATTGCTAAAACTATGTTCTCGTTGACCTCTTTAGATCCTAGATACCCTTGTGCCAATATAGAGTAGAGTACCTGATAGCTTATCACACCTGAATCATGGAACCAAGGGTTTGTCACAGCCAGAGTATACAAGCGAGGCATAATTCTCGGTGAAATGACTTCAGACGTGATTACAAGTTTAGAATACTATAGAGAATAGAAAGATGCCCGGTGTGTTCTATAGGATCCAAAGCCAAAACTAGTGGAAGTTCTGTAAGTTGAGTAGTCTCTCCCAACCTAGCATTCCGTGGTCCTTGTGACCTATGGACGATGTAATCGATTGACACTAATAGGTTTACATAGAATATAGAATTTAAAGGTCCATAACCCCTAGTCGACCAAAGCCTTATGGATATGAAGATAATAGGTTGACTGTATAAGCAATGACACCCGGTAAAGTTTTGAGTCTCTCAAAACTCGAACTACTTTCTCCTTCTTCCAAAAATCCCGTATGCTTGAATTTGACTATCTTGACCAACGCTGCTATTACAGCCTAGTTTTGCAAGCTTACTCTTTTATCGAGCTTGATTCAAGACATATGTTTATTGGGGACGCCCGCTAACATATTGTCTAACCAGAATCATTGTATTACGGTCTGATCAACCATGATGCATTTGGTTCGCTCTTTATTTAATTACACTACGTGGAATGAGATATAGATGTATCTAGGATCTCATCCGCGACTGCTTTGACAATCCCTCTTGAAATAATACCTTCGCCTTTGAATCACGTAATTGTACTCAGTGACCCCTCGCTGGAACTCCTTATTTGTTTTGTCTCTCACTGATTTAGAAAGACAAAAGCTCGCAATTGATAGGTAGATACAGAGTTTCCCCATGACTATGATAGTGAAATACGCAAGTGTAGCTACCATCGGCCAGCCCTGTGACAGAAACCTTGCCTTGAGTTACTTGTTCTCCATTTATTGAGGAACGACCCTTGGCATGACTTATATCTACGGTATTCTGTAACGTCGTGCCATATTCTCTATTAACAAAAGTCGGGGTACAATATCGGACTTTAGAATCCTTCTAACCTCATTATTCCTAAAACCATGACCGAGCTTCTAAGATGGGTAGACTGTAAGCCTTCTCAATTTTGAGATATACGAGGATTACCGATTGATTAGAATAATTTTCTACTAGGACGATAATTATAGCCCCATGGACTCCCACTTTCCATTTAGATCATTTTGTGTCCCCGACCGTGTCATTAATATTAGGAGCACGAGACCAGCTGTTACCTTCCAGCAGATTTCATATGCAAGATCTAGACAAGTCCACCTTCATCTAGGTATATCATGTCCCACTCAAATCCGTCCCCTTGTACTCTATTCTTGTGGTACGACTTTCTGGACAAAAGGATTAGCTATAACCCTTACCATAATGCCGGTACATTTCCCGACTTCTATTTGAGCCTCAACTTTGACTTAATTCCTTCGACCCAATATATGGTTGTGATCTACTCGGAGCCCACTATGCACATGCCACTAGTGTGCTACCCAATTGAGGTCTTATGTGCTCCTTAAACACAAAGTCACTGAAGTCACATTTTGAGCTTTAGGGACCTAGCTAACCAACTTGACTAGCAACTAGCTCAATCCCCTAGGTAGAAACCTATTCTAGGATACCCTAATCTAGTAAGAGTAGTTTTATCATTGAGATCTTATCTAGTCCATATAGAATGAAATCCAATGTTCATCCAACCAACGACTGATGCCCAAATAGAGAACCCATTAAGGTCACAACCTAAATTTCTCAAATTCCGTTCTATTGTAAAACCTTTTTTAGAATTTCGGAAACAGAATTTCTGTATTGCATGGATTACAAGCCCTCTAAGAGCGAAGGGTTCTTCGATGTAACAAGTGACTGGACTAGAGTAGCCGAATCTAGTGAATAAGACTATAGGTTCATAAATACTCTTTCTACCTGTATTATTGTATATTCTCTACCGCTCTTTAAACTTCATAATTGCTCTTGATTGTTCTTCCTTATCTTCTTGTCCTCTCTATTGTAGATAGACGAAGGTCATACTTATTAGAATTCACCAATATTTCTTAGCTACTTGTGTAAATTACTGCTTGCTAAGTTCGGGTTGCTTGATAGATACGAGAGGATTATAGATACCATATGCCTAGATATTTGTTGGTAGGATTGTTAGCACCAGTTAGAAGATTTTAAGATTTTAGCGTGAGGAGTAGTGTGACCAAAGGTGGGTAGAAGTCCTGGCGGCTATATGGCTAGGAGAAGAATACAAACTATTTTTGAGGAAAAAAAAGGTTGAGAAGATTGTGGTAATAGTGGATTTGTTCCTTAACTTTTATTTTAAATTTTAGGCATGGTTATGAGTTAGAATTTCGAGGACGAAATTATTTTAAGGTGGGTAGATTTGTAGCTCCCTTTCCTGGAATTTTGAAATATTTTTTTATTTTATTTATTTGATTTAAATGGTGATTTTTAGATTTTTATTAATAATTAGTTTTTAATTATTACGGTAGATAATTTTAACTATAGTTGAGTTTTGAAGTACTAGACGACTAGGAGTCATGGCACGGGTAGTACAGCGGCGTGCCTTGACTAGTGTATTAGCCATGCCAAAGGAGACCCAGCCATAAGTGTGTCCTAACTAGGAAAACCAGGCAAAGTTGCGACTTAAACCGTACCGAAGATTTTATTTATTTATTAATTATATTATTTGACGTTTAGGAGACCCGGTTGTACAAAACTAGTCAAACCGGACCCGAACTG
The DNA here is from genome assembly GCA_029216955.1 of Iris pallida. Classification (NCBI taxonomy): domain Eukaryota; kingdom Viridiplantae; phylum Streptophyta; class Magnoliopsida; order Asparagales; family Iridaceae; genus Iris; species Iris pallida. The sequence continues at coordinate 11,404,745 of JANAVB010018797.1, forward strand.
AAATCGAGCCCATATAATCTTGTAGTGAGACCAAAGACACCCACGTAGACGTGCGTATTGCATTTATTAAATCTGATTGTCCAAATAGGCTTTCATATATCAAGGATTTATATGCATATAAATAATATATTTTATTATTACTAAAATTGACAGTCTATTTTTAGAAATAGGATAAATACTTTTATATTATTATATTGACACATTTTTGGATAATTGCATGTGTATACATTTATAATCCATTTTCACCTTATATATATATACGATTTTATACATATATGTGCTTATTATATTAGGATATATATTTATATAAGGTATATATTTAGAATTATACAAGATATATACTTATATAATATATGTGTATTAATAGCCAAGCCAAACACCAGGAGAATAAATCCCTAAGATTTAGTTTGGACTCTGGGAGTATTTATGCATATATAGAAATAAATGTATATATGTATAGATATAAGATATAATATATATATATATATATATATATATATATATATATATATATATATATATATATATATATATAAACAAAAAAAATATATATATATATATATAAAATATATATATATATATATATATATATATATATATATATATATATATATATATATATATATATATATATAATTGATTATATATATATAATCAAAAAATATATATATAATTGATTATATAAGCTTATAAATAAATGATATAATTTATTGAGGTATATACGTATATACGTGCTGTATATATATATATATATATATATATATATATATATATATATATAGGTGTGTATATATATGCAAATATTATAGGTGTGTAAATATGTGTAAATATGTATACATATACATGAGTGAATATATATGCAGCTATATATATTATTGCTAATATAAAGGAATAAGAATAGGGCCCAACCCAGCCCAACAAGTGGAGTGGGCCAGCCAGCTGGACCGAGCCCATGAAGCAGCTCGGGCTCGACCAAATAAGAACAGTGCAGACTAAAAAGAACCTAAGTGTTAAACCCCGTGCAGTATTCGCACATATATGGAGATCGATCGATCGAGAAACTCCAGAAACCCTAAACCAAACCCCTGGCGACCTTCCCCATGTCGGCGCGCGCCGCCCCGAAGTGGCCAGGCCACCGTCGGCCGGCCAGGGTGGCCACAGACCCCCGTGCGCGCGTGCCAAAGCAGGGCAGCCGCAGAAGTAGGTACAGCAAATCGTCCAACTTCGAAGGTAAATTTCTCCCTCTGTACTTCATCGTTTTGAGATTCGTAAAGTGTTCCGAAGAGCCTATATAACCCTCTCGAGATCCCATCAAGGGGATTCGAGGATAGTGTCACAACCTACCCATGAATTCGACACAAAGTCGAGGAAAACTGCGTGTTGACAGAACACAATTTCAGTCCAATCATCTATATTGGAAGCCTGAATTCGAACAACATATTAGGGTTCTCAAAAATCTAATTAAACAAGCTTGTAGACAACATAACCGAGATTGAGACCCCACTTTTAGTTTATTTTCTAGTGGATTAAACTCTGTTTAAAACTATGTTGAAAATCATAAAAAACCTGCTTTCAAAACATAGAAAACCATCCACACGACGTACGTCCCGCCAAACCGGGCGACATAGTCGTGCACCCTAAGCATCGAAAGTTGCGTAACGGTTTTGTGATCGTGTGGGCTTTGACGGAATTCAAATTGGTCGCGTGTGCGCGACGAATTTGATGCGTATTCGTCAAAATTCACCGTATCGTGCACTTTACAAATTCTCCAATTACTTTGTGCACGCTCGTCAGATCGAGACGAAACTTGTGCCAACATGACCGTATCATTTTGCTGGTCCTGTATGCCAAGTTTGGTCCAATTCTGAGACAGTTGATAAAATCACCGTTTTACGGGCCCCATGGTCCTACTCAACTGGCGATTTTGTGCACGGGCTGCCGAAATCCAACTCTGGACATACGGTTGGGTTCGTATCAAAAAACTGGATCCGTAGACATATAGTTTGATGACTTTAGAGACAGTTAACTCTGGCACGATTTTTGGTGCAAAGCGGGTCCAACGGCGGACATCGTTTTTGCCAAAAATTACCGTTTTGCCCCTGTGTCCAGAATTGGACTTAAGGACAGGCAATCCTAGCTAATTTGACTATTCTAAGAACGTTGGTACTATTTATTTCTGCATCTGGAGACTTCTGTATGTGTTGACTGATTGTGGTTCATTGAGTGGTATGGTATTATTGGTTTCACCAGCTAAGGACCTCAGGCAAGTGCACTTTCTGATTGCTTTTCGATTCATAGTAGTCTTTTCATTTCATGCTTATACATATGTCTTGCTGCTTGTTGACACGCTCGTCACACGGAGTAGTCGGGAGGGAAAATATCTTAGTAGACATGTGGACTACCCAGAATTATCCCATGAGTCTATTCTTGAATAATAGCAGCTACACACGGCACGTGCAGGGTGCCAGATTTACCCCTAGCCGTTCACATGTTAAAACAGATATTTTACACCACCTAGATAGATGTCTTTTATTAGTTTTTCCTTGTTTACTTTTCTATCGTGCTATGTCATCAGTTTTCTTACTAGCTTTTATATTCCATATGCTATTTTTATATCTTGTTAATTCTATTGTGTTTTGCATTACCGTCGGTTTGTGTACTTGTTCCAATCCTGACTGGATAACCAACATTTTTTAGGTTTAGCCGCGATCACTCTTAGCACTGGGAAGACATGGGTATGCTGAGGCCGACCTAGATAGTAGAACTAGTTGTCATTTTCATTAATTGTAAAATCTTGTATTTTCTTTAATTATAAGTCTTGTAAATGTTGTAATAAATGTAGAATAGTGAATGAGCAACAAATGTTGTATTTTGAGCATCTATTTCTTATAGGCTTGACAGCGTTCTACCGCCGACTCTACGGCGTAGGCTGGCTTGGACACGTCTCGTATCCGAAAAACGGGTGCGGATCGTGACATTAGGAATTGCCTCCATCACACTATGACATTGTGGACACGACACTGGTGTATTATCAGGACTCTTGAGTTGAGCCAAGCATGAGTCTGCTTGTAGCAAAGATTCACTCAAAGTCTCTTTGCTTTCTTTAGAAAGATGCAGTAGCTCGAATATAGAGAGTCTAGACGGAGTATTGGCTAACTGAGCTAGAATATCAAATTTATAGGGCTTCATCACCACCCCTTGATTTGAAGCAGATTTTAAGGGAACGTCAAAGCGTACTGCTTTCTGTTTTCCTTTCTCAACCACCGATGGTTTAGCAGGAACAGGAGATGGTTGAACTGGGATCGTTTCTACAACATCCTCTGCTTATTTGGAAGATCCCTCGTAATCTCTTTGGTATTCTTTCCCAGATCTCGTACCAGCAAAGCTTTCTTCTTCAGAATCATGAGAAGGAAGTACCATATTGCAGGATTTAGTCTTCTTTCCCTTAGCCTTTTTCTTGCGAGGATTTTTAAGAGAAAGTTCAGAACCCAATCCAACAGTGGATTTTTGACTTTGAATCTGTAAAGGAAGTCACATTCCTTTATCATAGTTCAAACCCTCCGCCTTTTGAAAGTCATAGCCCATCTTTTTCATGAGATGGACTGATTGTTGACTATACAAGTGAATGGGCAGCGGACTATTAATAGGTAGTTCAACAGAGGAAGAAGAATTAGAAACCTCTGTAACTACAGGAAAAGGAGTATTCGGGACACGAGAAAAAATCCCTGTAGGAGCTTTTTTATAAGCAGCAAAAACTTGTTATACCCTGTATAAGGGAACACTATTCATAGCTAACCACTGCTGATGAGTGAGTTTGAGCTTGGTAGGAGGAGCTAAACTTGGAGGACATATGTTTAAACCTTTCAGCCTATCCTCCAAAGGAATGCCATCCCAAAGATGATCCAAATCATCAGGATCTGGAATAACATGATAAATCATGTTGCAGGTTTTAACTTTTCTACCTTTCTTGGATTTTGAAGTTTTACCTTCATCCTCCATTTCAGGTATTAAGTCAGGATGTACCCACATGATTTCACCATTCTTTAATGTGAGAGGCAACAATCCTTCATTTTTCTCTCTGGCAGGCGGGATATTCACAATCTTCATCGTCGTCTTCAGAATTGGGACAATCTCATCTGGGACTTGCTGTGGAGGAAAACCTCCAAATTGAAGAGAAACCATATTGGTTGTGACTGTATGCTCATCGTTAGTTAAAGCGATGGCATTAGCATTTATCAACTCTTGGATTTTCTTTTTTATAACATAACAAGCCTTGGTGGGGTAATTTATATATCTGTGATAGACACAATATTTGGGATTGTCAGTCAGATTCACCTTATTAGGCCTTTTTTGGCTCCGGAATCTGGAGTTTGTCACTCTTTACAAGACATTAGAATATCCCTGGGATATCGCTTTCGTCAAAAGAGTATTCTTCTTTTGGCTTAGAAGACTCCTGATTATTCGACGTCGTTTTATTTTTGGAAATATTAACCATAAGGGTATCCTTTCCTTTCCTATTACGATTGTCGAAATTATTACCAGAAGAGTCTTTCTTTCCTTTGTCTTCTGAGACAAAAATCATCCCATGTTCACAAGCCAACCTACCGTTGGTCTCGGCAGAAACTGCTGCTATAATAAACGAGGCCCAGTCTGTGAATTGGGAACCCGTGAAGACAATAATGGATGGTCGCAGATTCATCTTGCATGTATCAATCAATGCTGAATCTGGCATACCAGGAGGCATTTTCAAAGTTGCCTGTCGGAAACATTCAATGAACATCCGAGTATCTTCTTTCTCCTTTTGTTTGATCTCTATTAAAGAGGACATATTCATATCCATACCTCCTTCATAGAAGCGGGAGAGAAAAATTGCTTTAAATTTGTCAAAAGACGAAATATAATTGTCGGGTAAACTACGATACCAGTCGTAAGCTGAACCCGTCAAGCATCCAATGAACACTCGAGTGAGAGAGCATCATTTTTCTGCAGATGTACAGTCATAATATCAAAGTAATTGATATACTGACTAGGAGAAGCCTTTCCATCAAACAATACCATTAATTGTGGCTTAAATTTCGGAGAAAAGGGTACATCATTCAAATGAGGAGGATAAGGTTGCTTTGCTTCAGAACTTCAAACTGTGCTTTTAGTTCACGCACTGCTTGAATAGCTTCACTGGTTTGAGGAAGCACATTTGATTGAATAGTTGTTGGATGTACCATGACCCCTACCGGAGGTGGTATATCTTCTGGAATGATAGGATCTGGAGATACAGAATTTTGATTGACAACAGGCTCTTGATTATTCAAAGGTATGTCAACCCCTTGACTATCTTGAGTTTGTGCTGCTACCTGTACCGGTGTTACTACTGCTGGCTGAGCAGTCTGCTGAGTCATTATTATCTGGTGCATGCTTTGCATCTTAGTAAGCATGTCCTTTAATGATTGTTCAACGGCAGAGAGACGTTGTTCTGTATTAGCAGATGACGTCTCCGGTTCATCTCCAATAGCATAGGATTCAATCTCTCTTGAAGATACAGAGGGATTGGTATAGAGATATGAATCGACACTATCAGTTTCGGACTCAAAAGATTGAGTACCCCCAGCTTCTGAATCAGAAGTCTGCAACTGTCTTTGTCTTCTTGATCGAGTATTCTGATATACTCCTTGAAAAGAATCAAGAAGTCTGTTGAATTGTTGTTGACCTGGAGTTTGGGACGAGTTGTGTCTTGGACGTCGTCCTCTGTTGGTATGAGATGCCATGTTGACTGACGCATATGACAACTCATGTTCTTGGTCATAAACTTGCTGTTGAGGCGCATTGAAGCTTAACCGGTCAAAATTGACCGTTTAGAAGCTGAACAACAACATTTGATTACAATCTGGTGACACTCACAATGGTGATTCTCTTGGGGGAGTGTCACAGGAGATTGTCTATTTTTACGCTTTTGCATTAGCAACCCGCATAAATCAGAAGGAGTAGAGGGAGTAGATGGAGTAGTCTTCCTTATTACATTTGGGGTAGAGAAATGTTTAGTCCTTTGTATATAAAGAAGATTACTGGCTGCATTCGCAGAACCAAACTGTACATTTTTATGCGCTTGGAGTTGCGTGCGTAAATCCTGAGATTTTTGAGCATAAAGAACTCCATCAGCATTACACATAATTTGTAGGTTTGGAACCTTGCGTAAAGCAGTGTAAGAAGGCTGTTGGTGAAGAACCAAAGTTTTACCAAAAATGTTTTTACGCTGGTTGCGTGCAGGTAAATTCACTTTAGATGTAAAAACATCATTGTGAATTTTATCTACACTGTCACAGACAGGAGATTTACCTTTACGCATAGAGCACAAAATATGAGTATCTACCACGTCACAGACGGGAGATTTTCCTTTACGCGTGGAGCATAAATTTTGTGTGTCTACCGCGTCACAGACGGGAAACTTATTTTTACGCTCAGAACGTAAAGCATTGGAGTCTCCTACGTCACAGACGGGAGACTTGTTCTTATGCACAGAGCATAAATTTTGGTTTTTACGCGCTGGGCGTAAAACTTCACTTTTACGCGCTGAGCGTAAAACTTGGCTTTTATGCGCTGGGCGTAAAACTTGGGAATCTTCCTCGTCACCGACGGGAGATTGGTTTTTACGCTCAGGGCGCAACACTGAAGTAAAGACTGCCTCGTTACAAACGAGAGTCCCTACAACAGGAGTAGAAAGGATTCCTTTGCTTTCAGAGGCAGTAGGGAGATCCGAGGATGCTTTGGATTTGGGAATCCAAACTTTTTGTGCTTTTCACGATTTCTGAACATTGGAGCAGCGAGTACTATCCCCAGTTCAGAGCATTTCTTCATAGGCAGTCTGGTCGAAGTGTACAACCAGAGTCTTCTTTGTCGATCCGACCGACATATCATCATATTGAGCAATTGCCTTCTCGTCAGAGGAGAAGGTCGTCCCCAGCAGATTCTCCATTTTGTTTCTCTTAACAAAATGCCTAAAATTGGCTTTTGAAATAAAACGAGAAAAAGTACAAGAAGTACAAATTATTCTGGAAAGTATTGCTATGGAAGTCTAATCTGAAGACGATCACTTTGTTCCTTGGACCATACGATGATGATGAAGAGTATTACTGGAAGATGAACAGCTGGAAGAACTAAGTCACCAGAAAGGTATCGACGCACTTGGGCATTGATGGCGAGGTCGAATGCTTTCCTGCTTTGCTTCACTCTGTTCTGGAAGAAAGGTTGAAGAGGAATGCTCTGGAAAATCAAAGTCTCTGATGTATTCTCTCCTGTCTCTCTCTGATTTTCTTATGATAAAAATCAGTCTATTTATAGACTAAAACACATCATGCGTAAAAAGCATCCAAATTGGAGTTTTATGCTAGCAACTGTCATCCATGAACTTTACGTAGGATGACACATGTCCCAGTACTTCAACAAAATAAGGAGGGCACGTACACACGTCCCTCGATAAGTGTGGCATGAAAGCCACGTAAGCAAACCACATTTTCATATAGCCAGAAACAATCGGGCGTAAAAATGACCCAAAATACATTTCCAGCGTAAAGTAGTAGATTAGGCGTAAAATAGCCCAAAAATAGACTTCTCGCGTAAAGTAGCTGATAAAACAGCCTTGAGCGTAAAAGGTAGCCCAAATAAACTTTACGCACACGTCAACTTTGAGCGTAAAAACCTCATGTAGTATTCATGCGTAAAAGAAGCATCTTTTGAGCGTAAAGTAACCCAATCTACACACTAAACGACAATATTGGTTTCTGTGTAAATTAAATCTCTTCGAATTCTGTGTTATACGCTGTCAGCAAATCATTATGTCAAATTCATTATTACTTGCATTAAATGCATGATCTGACAGCCTGTCCCCGGCGTAAAGTAGCTTGCGTAAAAATAGTTCGCGTAGAGTAGCCTGCGTAGAATAGCCTGCGTAGAGTAGCCGCTCTATTTCTTTGACTTGGTCTATGAAGCATTTTTTTACGCTCCTACAGCGGCCTACCCACATTGTGACAGTATGGTCGAAGTGATCTCCAATATCACTTTCTTCCAGCAAGACATGCTGCTAAAGAACAACCGGCATAATAGGCCTCTGTACTAAAAAAATGACAAGACGCTTCGTTCACCCTCAAAACGATGTGGGTTCAGAAAAAGGTCATGATAAACGTTCGCGAGAAACGAGGAGTTATGATCAAAACTTAAGGAAGGGACGGCTTGAGGTATTTAATGCTGAAGCCTAAGCATGACGTCAGTCTGGAAGCAAACGTGATGGGCATTTTCCTACAAAGAAACACGTGTCATGTTTCTTTTCAAAGTATCCCGAGCTTGACTCAAGTTCGGGACACTTTGAAGGGGGTCTTGTAGAAGCATAAAAAAGTACAGGGTGACACAAGGCACAGTTGGGTACTCTCGCTACCCACCTATCTTCACAAAGACGCAAATGACGAACGGTACAGGTTGGTGCTCTCGCTACCAACCCAGCTTCACAGAAGCGCAGGCAGTTAAGCACGCCAACAGAAAAGCCAAACTCACAAAAAATAGATAAAAAGTTCAAGGAAAGTTCTTTTTATTAAATCATGGTTACAAAAGTCTATTACAGATTTGTCACGATTACATAAAAAAACTTCCTAATTATAAGGTTCTCTTACAAAGTATTTGTAATTATATATGCTGAACTAAAAACTCCTACGGATCTACGCTAGGGTTCATCTTCACAGTGTAATCGTCATGAGAGGAGGGACTGTGAATAGAAGATGTGAATACAGTCGCCATCAAAGTCTGACACCACAACACCCCCCTCAGACGAGCAGCTCTTCCTGAAGCAGCTATTGGCCCGAGCAAGAATTCAGTCCACAACTTGACATGAGGCCCTTTTCAAAAGAGCATAAGCTTCTAAGGCTCTTCTAGCCTAACAGAAGTATGCAGCCGCCAATGAGCAGGACAGAGCACAACCTATGGCGGCTCATATTGGCAACCAAACTGAACTCAATCGTCAGGACCTCCAAGACCTCCAAGAAGTCGCTCAGGTTCGAACTCTCCCTAAAAAGCATTCCAGCACATCTTGAAGCTCATCAGCAGTTCTTCTGCGAAGGCACAGCTCCTTTGAACGAAGGGATCCTCAACGAAAATATGATTTAGGCAAGGCCAACGGCCGTTTGAAGCTAATTCTGGATCCAGCATGGTGTTGAAGGACAAAAAGATGAAGACGTAAATCTTCGGAAGAAACTCTCCCTTTATATAGGACAGGAGTGGCCCAAGACATAGGCCACGGGGACGTCGGTCAGAATTCCCATATTAATGGGATGAACCTAAGACTCAGCATGATGAACCTCATCAAATAGGTCCATTCGACTAAGTCTTAGACCATTAAAAGACCCCTTGAAATTCTCCAAGTAATGGTGGCAATTAAGAGGGAGTCATTCCTTAAAGAGCTGTCATTAATTGCTCTTAAAGAAGACTTCAAAGCCAACTTCTTCAAATCAGAAGTATAGCTACAATCCTACGCCAACAGGAGGCGCAGAATGGTGATAACTTCACATCATCTCAGCTTCAACGGCGCAGATATCTGCTTCGACCCAGAAGCTCAACCCCTTCATCAAAGACTTAGGAAACACCATTACATCCAACACAAGTCCGCCTGCCGCTCCAAAGCACAGTTACCTTGTTAGCCTGAAGCACAGCCTACTCGTCGCCCTAAAGCACAGTGACTTTACTACTCGAAACACAGCCTACTTGTCGCTCAAACGCACAGAGGTTCCGTCGTCTTCGAAACATAGTCCACTCATTGCCTGAAAGCACAGAGGCTCTGTTGTCTCCATGAGAACAGTCTACTCCTCGCACCAGAAGCACAACAGCACTAAGACCTCGCTAGAGGCACATGTTGCATGGTCTCACCCAATTGGTTTGTTTAAACCGCCACTCTCAAAGATATGACAGAGGTTGATCTTGTTGATAAGTGCAATATCTTATCAATTGGTTTAAAACTCAGATAAGCACGAAGTTTGCTCTTTTGATAAAGGTCATATCAAGTCGGTTTGTTTAAACCGATAGCCTCCTGAAGATCAAACAGAATCCTACTCTGAGATGAAATCCAAGATTTACTCGGCTTCATCTAAACAGAGGATTCCTAGCAATAGACACGTGCCACGTGTCTCCTCCTCCGGTTATTTTGATAACCACCCGAGATCTCGATAAAGGAGAATCTCGACGTCCGCTAGTGTCAGCTCAGCAGAAGTCCGCACCGTACAATGACATCAGATTCCTTCATATCTCAAATATGAGTGCACATCGCAGATGTGCCCCCTTTCTCCTATAAATAGAAGGAGTTTTTTCCTTTAACAACAAAAAGAGAAGGGCACACACAGAGAAAAAAGAAACAGAAGGCAAAAGACAGAGCTTCGATGTCTTCAACTCCGGCATCCTCTTGATCGATAACCCTAGAGTTCCATCAAAGGTAACAGAAAGCCAAAGCAAGTCCAACTCGTTGTTTGATCGTCAATGGAGTAAAGGAGCCGCTGCAGTGCTCGATCTCCACCGTCATGGTTTTCCAAAATTCTTGTACTTAGATTTCTTCGCATATGATCGATTGTACCTTTTTTCAAGTGCAGTAAGCAAAAAGTTCGTATAACCTTTTTTGTGATGTCGAACATACTCCCACTCCAGAAAGAGAGACACTTTTATGTACGTCCATGACGTCCCATCTTACTCTTTAAGAGTATTGTGTCTGGGTCACCTGTACAACGATTTGACCCCATCATTCATCCTTTTGGGGCTTCCATTTTTGCCAACTAGCTTCTTGCGGAGGAGGTCTTGTATCTAAAGGGACTTTTCCGAGTTGAAGGTTGGATCCACCCAGAACCTAAATAGCGCAACTTGACCTTGTGGATATTAGCCAGGTACGAGAAGGAACTAAAATAAATTGGCCTGTACTACGTCGTTAGAGCCACTGAATACGGGATGGAGATCAACCAACACATGTTCATGGCTCTGCTGGAATTATACAACTACCATACCGGGACGTTCTATACTCCATGGGGAGAGTTGGGGTTGGCTCTCCATGAGATGTTTACAATCTCAAAACTGCCCTAGGGTGAGGAGCCATACGAAGAATATACTCCCTATAATAAGGAGTTCATAGGGTTGGAAGCGTAACAGCCCGAGATGATGTATGTATACAAAGAGTTGCTATGCCACCACCATGTGTGCACGTGTCAGGATGCTTAGAAGACTCATCCTCATGTTTCTTCCTGGATGGATTACGTCTTTACTGAACATCCCACAGGACCGAGACAAGTCCATATCACCACTCCTAGGGAATATACCGCCACTGAAGTCGAGGCGTTGATGACAAAAACGGAAGAGGCAAGCCCCTCGGTTGATGCTGAAGGAAAACCAACTTCTATGTTTCATAGTTATTTTTGTCGAACTCTGTGTGGCATGACTCCAAAGGCAGTGCTGGCTGCCTTACTAATGATATGGCTACGTACTTTTATGACTTTCGATGGTTCTGGGTCTGTGGGGCGAGTGAGTAGGAACCTTATCATACCGGTTATGAAGCTGGTGTTTGGACAATGTCTTGTACTTCTGCCTCCCATGGTCTATGATATCCTGCGAGGATTGCAGGATTTTTCGAAGAGGATTGTTAAGCACAGAAGGAAGGATGGTGAGTTTTCGCCGGTGGAGCTTCCTTACCATTATTTGATGGCTTGGTTGGTGCTATACCGCTGGGCTTAATAGACCCCAATCCGAAAGAAGGGCACATGGACGGAGATGCCTCCATACGCAGCTATCATCGGAAGAAGTTGCTTCACAATGGTGTCCCTGTTTATAGATGGGTGCTAGGGCATTTGACCGACTATGACTTCTTTAGGATCTCGCCCTCCTACTCAGGTTTTCATGCAGGAGATATACTGGAAGACAAAGGCGACCAGGCGAGTATCATGACTCGTGGAGCTTTCCATTGGCTATAATCCGTCCAACCGTCACATTTGGTGTATAGGAACTAGAACCATGTGTTTTTAGAACCTTACCTGCCGAGTCGGTTCACATGTTAATTTGGCAATAGCCAAATGATGATGGATAATCCGAGCATGTGTTAGAACTATTAAGGGAGTTTGCTGGATGGTGCGCGCATGGCATTACTACAAATCGAGTGTACTGGGGCGGGTTTTACGGTACCCGTGATATGTCCCAAGACACATTCTATACTCCATCTTGAAGTTTTACTGCTCGACAAATTTTTTTTCCCCGGGCTACAATCGAGAACAGAGTTTTATTGTTGGGACTAAGATGGAGGCTTCTTCGGTCGTCCTAAAGCACATCCGGGATCAACTATCATCGGGTGGCAAGGTATATGCAGGGTCCAGTGTCTCCTTGAAAGAAAAAAGAGGCCTTCGTAGTTCTGCCTTTAAAACGTCAGGCCTCTACAGAGATGAGATCCCTACCATCTAAGAGGGTTAAGCGGGTTGCCCATAAGCTGACCATATCAAAGCAGCCAGCTTTATTGCCTGCAGAGCGGCAGAAAGAACAGCCCACTGAGTCCTCTTCACAGGTATCTGGCATACTTTTTATTTAACAACTTAAGGATTTCTCTTTATTCTGCTTTGTTTGTGCAGCATGTGAAGAAGAAATCGAAACGGTCAAAGAAGGACTAGAACAAATACAAGTTTGAAGTCCTTGGGGATCTCCCCAAGGTTGCTGCTGCCAGGGTACCCTTCCAGGTGCCAATACGTCCGTCGGTTATAATTAAGACTGTCGTACCGTTTGAAGGCCCTTCATCGGTGAGGGTTGAAGGAACTACTCAGGTTGAGGGGCCTTCGACGGTGAGGTTCCCGTGACTACGGAGGCCAAGAAGACCACTGACCCGAAAGAGGTTCCGGTGATCGATACTGCTGGGTTGTGCCGGTTGAGAAGTTTCATATTCCTCCGATTGTCTCTTTCGATTATGAGCATAGGGACTTTTTGGAATTGTTGGAGGCGTATATACCCACCGATTCGACAAGTTCAGGAAATATCTCCTATATGGCTTGTCTATTTTGTCTCTCTAACGGGTATATTGATCTTGTAGGCACTCATCAAGAAGATGCCCCTGTAGGGATAATGACAAATGAGCCCCTTGCAGTTCCTGAGGACAATATTGTGGTACCCGAAGGCAAGGCCGATGAATCCGTCACTGTTGTCAGTGAGACGGATGAGACAACCAGGGGCACCGAAGGTGCTTCCTAGGAAAATCTGACCGAGCCCCCTCCCAGTTCTGATGAGGTGGCTGAAAAATCTATCAAGGATCGAGCCGATGAGTCGGCTAAAGAAGTGCCGGTTGCCTTGACCGTTGTAGAGAAGGTCACTATCGAGGCATTGGATCAGCCTTGCCTGCTGGGGGGACTAGAGGCAAATACTAGGGCGAGGGAGTCCTCGACTCTGGAGGGTCCCGACCTAGGCTACATTCCTTGGGGAACCACCCGCGAGGCTACCTCTGAAGTAGTGGCACCGGAGCTAGATCATGTAGTATCAGGGGCTAGTGTGGCCACTCTAGTAATGGCCTCTATTTTTGTAACGACCATAATTGCTTCTTCCTCTGAGATAGGTCCTGGACCTGTAATGGCCAGGGCTGCTCCCGCTCTCGCTCATCTTCCACCAGGGCCTTCTACCGTGTTGCCTTCGATGACTCTAATGACCGTAGTCGATACCGACTACTATGTCGGACTGATTGTCGAGACCATTTACACAGCTTTGAGGTGAGCTGACGCCAGTGCCATGGAGCATGGCCAAACTTCTGTACTAGCTCGAGCCTCGATGGCACTGTAATTGGCATCACTATAGGGCCATCCCGGGTATGAGGCAACGACTAATGCTTTGGAGGCTTCGATGGTGGAGTTGGACGCTTATCTAACGGAGCTTCAAGGCCTCGAGCATGATCTTTCACGCTTGGTAGACGAGGAGCTAGCAAAGGTGACCGCAGAGTTATTTTGACATAGGTTGGGGCGGGATGCTCTTGTGCACGAGGTGGCCGAGATTGTGATGAAGGTGGAGGAGCTAGTTACTGTCGATGAAGTCCAAGTCTGTCTTCAAAAAACCTTAGCACAACATTGTAAAGACAATCGGGAGAAGATCCGGCTTCTAGAGGAAAAATTGGTCACTGCAGAAGGTGAAATAGAGAGGGCAAAAAATGAGCAGATGTCTCTCCGCTGTCAGTCTGAAGCCTTTGCCCAAGCCGCTGAGACTGAAAGCGTGAGCACCCGTCAGCCAGAGCTAAAGGATGCTTGTTGGGGCATGTCTCAATTTGAGGACGAGATAGCGAGGCGTCAAGAAGTAGAACGCCGAGCCAAAGAGTCTGTCAGGCCAAGCATCGCCTTTCTGAAAGGTCGGGTTGGTGATCTTGTGCGTCGACCATCTTAGTCAATAATTCTGACTTTGTTTTCTCATTTGGTGCCTTTTTAGAGAGGCTTTTCATTTTGTTGTAGTCAAGCTTTTTTCCTTTCCCTGACTATAAAAAGAAATAAAAGTTTTTATTTTGCTTCTAGTTTGTTTTTATGAACTTTGCGGTTCACTATTTAGACTTGTGGCTTGATTAACTCGGTCTGAATCTAGTATTGGGGAAACTTACCGTCGACATCGAATTGATCACGGACAAATGCATAAGAACATTACCAACTAATGGATCAGTTTCTCTTGAAATAAGTCCTAGAGTTTTCTTTGGATGTTTTGTTACTGATTTTGCTACTTGGTTTTGATGGATGCTTTTCTAAATGATTTTCGATGATTTGATTCCTGTCCCTTTTTTTCGATTTTCATAGCATTCATTCTTAAGAATTCAAAGAGAAAGGAACATAACGAGACGGAGTATTAACCAAACTTTTGGTGCCATCGTAGGCGGACGCATGACGGAAGGCTAAGCACACAACTGTTCCTCTCCCTCTCGATAATTCTCTATTTAGTGAGTGTAGATTCTCTGTGGTGGTTTGTCCCTTCTCCGCTATTCCTTTATGCCAACTAAATAAATTCTCTTGTTCCATGCTGCATCCGTTGATCGATAACATGATGTTAATGCCATAAGTCAATACTACTAAGAAGCTAGAGATATGAACATTGAATGAATCGATTTGCTGCTAACACTCTACTAATGAATGAATTGCCACATAAACATTAAAATGATGCTTGTCCCTATAAATATTGAAATGCTGCGATGAAATGAATATTGAAATGAAATGTATTGATGCCTGAGATGATGGATATAAAATGATGGAAAATGAACATGTTGTCTCTTTACTTTCAATATTACCATGCACTACATGCTTATCGAGTCGTACATGCATGCGCATGGTCATGGACAACATGTGCACTAGGTTTGGTGATATGTTTTCTCGAACGGGTACCCAGGGCACTGGGGATCGATTCGACCTAAGAGGAAACATTGGCGTACTAGTAGGAGCACCGGCCTTACGAGACATCCTTAGAGGCTAGCTACCTACTTTAGAGTCATCGCATTACCTTGAAGTCCTATATGGCAAATATCCATATGGTTTAACAATGCTAGTGGCCATTTAGTCAGGATGCATGCAAATGATTATTTTATGCAGGGACGATAAGTATTATTATTATTATCCTGTATCTTATGCAGGAAGCTGGATTCGGCCGATGGTAAAGTAACCAGTTTCTTTCACATAATATCATGGTGCCTCGTTGTGAATTGATATGAACTGCTAGTCCCTAATAATCTCACAATTTAAAATGCTTGTCATAATAATAAATGTCGATTTAGCTGAGTGGACCAATGGGGCTCACCAGCATTTTTTTTATAATGTGCTGACCCCTCATCCATAAGTACCGGGGAAGGCTTGGGATCATCTGTCTGTCTACCCTGAGATCCAGACAGGGATCCAGGTTGAAAATTCGGAGTTCTTGTCAGATCTGGAACCCATCTATCCACCCCGATGCAGGGTACGTATGCCCTCCCCGCCGTTCCTCCCACGATCACCGCTGTCGACCCACCAATGCTAGCACTCACCTACCACCGCCAACACTGCCACCACCGCCGCCCGGGCCGGCGCTGCCCCCACCGCCTCTCGCGGCACAGTCCGGAGCCCGTCCGCCTGGCCCCCTACCGTTCACCGCTCCAGCGCATGCAACCACGCCCGTACGTGCGGACTCAGAGCCCGCACCATTGCTACCGCCTCATGTACCACCGTCTACGGAGCTAACCATGGCCGGACCGCCCCCGGCCGGGCTGCCGCCGGTCGGCCTGCCCACGCCAGATGCGCTGGGGTCCCAAGTTAGGGACCCCCTAGGGTTTCCTGATCGCCCATGATCTCCATTATATATATATATATATATATTTTTGGAAAACCCCCTCAATTTATTAAAGATGGCACCAAGACCGCAGACAAACCGTATACAAGGCGCAAAATGCCGAAGCCTATACAGGTATACCACAAAAGAAGGAGGGAGAAGGGCGAATCTATCGCCCGGGGCTACCGGGGTAGCACCGACCAAAATGCTCTCGGACTGTGGGAACACAGGGTGCTCCGCTTACGACATTGTCAGGCTATTTCCCAAAAGAGCTGGTTCGTCGAGTATTGGTAACCATCGTATCTCGCTTTGTTGCGATTCTTCCAAATCACTATATATATATATATATATATATATATATATATATATATATATATATATATATATGTATATTATATACATATATATATATATATATATATATATATATATATATATATATATATATATATATATATATATATATATATATATATATATATATATATATATAACACTAAAACAAGGAATTGTAGTTATAAACATACGTATAAAGAAATACTGTAAAAACAAATGCATATGTACAAGTCTGCGAATACAAAAATGAAGCTATGACAGTTTAAATGTCGGACACATACAATGGTCGACCAAATTGAGAATTCATAACTTATCTAACATATGCTACATAACTATCAACATTGACAACACCATATTAGTAGTTATACCAGATCATAGGGCCAGACGCATATGAGACAGTACAGTTGTTTCAGCCCCAAAATTTTAGAAGGCACCAAATTTTTTAGTGTATATAAGTCCAAAGTTTTTTGGGGTACATAAAATTTTTACAGTGTAAGTCCTCTATAATTTTGGGCCTTTAAACATTAAATCTGGTCCTTGATTTTTGGGCAAAAAATCAAATTAACGGAATAAATCTATATATTAGAAGCCCCATGAAGATTAGAAGCTACGAAAAAGATTAGAACAAAGAATATTTTTAGAGGCTAGAAAGAAACTCATGTGGCTACCAATTTTTTTTTTCTTCTAATCTATATATTTAAAGCCACGGAAAGATTAGACTCATGTGACAGCCGAGTTATTAGAACAGAGAATATTTTTAGGTTCTTTATTGTAGAGAGAGAGAGAGAGAGAGAGAGAGAGAGACATGTGGTCGCCAAAGTTTTTTTCTAAAAGAACTAATGGTCAGACCCTCCTAAGGTGAGACTTTGATTAATCGTTTATATATATATATATATATATATATATATATAT
>JANAVB010018797.1:11424782-11546303 GCA_029216955.1 Iris pallida
GTTTGGGATGTAAAAAAGTTATTCCTAGAAATTATAAATATTCGGATAAATAGTTTACCCATAAAACATGGAAAACATATCCCATAAAAATATGTGGGTATATTTTTTTGCTCGAGAATAATAAAATTTGCTCGAGAACAAATCGAGACTCGTGCACTATTAATGCAATCATCTCAAGAATAGAAAAGACAATAAGCAAAGCAACATAGAACATAGAGTAAATAACATGTGACATAATGTAAACTGTGGACATGTAAAGTAAACAAAAGTATGTGAACATGTAAGATAAACTCGACATGTGAGCATGTAAGATAACTGGGAGATGTAAGCATGAACAACAGAGGAATCATGTATAACATGTGAGTACTGAATATGACGACAAATGATAAGATGACTTAGGAACTATTCCAGAACCCGAGTTACAACCCGTAAACCAAACAAAGGTCGAGGTTGCAACCGTTCTCCTAAACAGAACTTAGCCTCTAATCAATTGCCAGAATAATAAAGCAAAGACAAGAGCTAGACAAGTAAGACAAGACTATACATGACTGGGCTCCATCCATCAATCACGGCCAAAGATTAAATACGACTTGATACATTAGCTAACTAGGGTTATCACAATCCTAATTACTAACATATGAACTTTGACAAATCCAATTCAGTTACTTGTCCTGTAGACTACCCAACTTATCCAGGCCAAAAAAGTAGTGGTGGATACATCACCCGGAAGACAAATGTATCCTATGGTCAAATAGTGGGTAAATCGTCCGGAAGACAAATATACCCTAAGTATAGGTGCATAGAGGATACATCGCCCAAGAAACAAATGTATCCTAAAGACATATAAAAGATGCAACACTCGACGGTACGCTAGAAGTGTGTTCATCATGACAGATAGCTCCAAATCCGTTCAGGTTGGGACCGGAGCAAAGGGCTTGCAGGTAACTGGGAATCTTCCCTCCTAATGATCTAGATAATTAAGCAAGTTGTTAACCCCTAACATTTTTTATTTAGGATTTCCGGTGTGGCATTTCGCAGAATCCATCATAGATATGATATTCAAAATTGGATAAAACAAGAAAGTGCACTATAACAAGCCATAACAGAAAAATAAAATAAGTTGGAAGTGGGACTGCGCTATGATGAGCCACTATAAGGAAATCGGGAGTGCGTCATGAAAGGCCACTATCATGTAAGCAAGGAAAAAATATGTAGCAAAAGTGTGCCACGATAGGCCACTATCTAGTAAGCAATAAAGACATGTAACAAGAGGGTGCCACGACGGACCACAACAAAGAAATACTAGACATGGCATAGACTGTAAAGTACAATAAATCTGGAAAGGCATGGCAATACATATTATAGCATGTAAGAAGGAATCGATAGGAAAGACATATCATGGCATGTGAGAAGGAATAAATAAAAAGTAAGTACATGACATAGAACAACAATTGAACATGTGCTAGTAATGTAACTACCACATTTCAAAAATGAGGATATTTTTGGCTTTTTGTGAATTTGATTATGTTAGTTATCAATTAATTAACTAAATTGTGTTTGTGATATAATTTGGTAAAACCTTAGAGCCACTCTAACTAGATGTTAGTCATGACCAAGAAGGATTAGTTAGTGAGATTAGACAAATGTTAAATTCATTTCTAATTAGTTGGTTAGACTCTAATCTAGCTAGAAACCATTTAGAATCTACTTGTGGGCTAAAAACATTAAGTTAGATTTGGGCTTTTTCTTGAAACTAGTCATGACAAACTTAAGAGGGCATTATAGACTTTCCATTAAACCAAACCCAAGCCCAACTTGCTTGGCCGGCCACCTTAGCCCCTCCCTCATGCTATTAATAGCAAGGACTCCTCCTTCTTCCATCTTTCATTGAAACCCTAACCCTAATTTAGGTGTTCTTTCCTAAATTTTTTCTTCTCCCAAATCGAGTCCAAATTCCCTCAAACCAATTTCACTATCTTCCCCTTGAAGAGGAGAAACCTCTATTGGCTAGTTTGGGAGCATTTAGAGCAATTTGGTCCTTGGAGCTTGGAGGAGATTTAGATCTATAGATTTGTTCATTGGGTATCCATCTTCCAATTGGTAAGAGCCCTCTAAACCCTCTAATTTTTCTTTCATTAGTATAGATGCATTCATTTAGGACCCCCATTATATTAGGCATGCCTTGGGTCAAGTTTGGATCCATTTGGAGTGCGTATCATGGACGTATCGTACTGTATCAAATACGTACACTAAGTGTTTGATGAATTGATCATTAGAGCAATTAACTCACTAATTTTAGATTTGAAGCTTTAATTTAAGTTGCATTATATTTAGTTATCATATGCTAGAGTATATAGTAGATTAGTGCAGTTTAGGATGTGGTTTATGTGGATTGGAGGCTTGGTAATTTATTGCTCTGTTCATTGTTCATGCTCTGTCCATTCTGGACAGTGGTGCAACTGTAGGCTATTCGTTTTGGTAGCAGTAGTACAGGGTGGGGAATGGCATTCTGGTATCCTATTAATACCACTGTTCTGTTCCCTGCCACTCCTAATGCTCTGATGGTTGATACTCTTTGAGTATCAACCTTCTTCAAATTTGGTCTGCCCACAGAACCCGACCTGTCCTATTCTTCCATTTTGATTCAGTCAAGCCTTAGGGTCTATCTACTTTAGCCTACCTTTTTTCAGACCTCTTGGGACTTGTGGGTCAGTATGAGATTTAGGGGCGAGGCTCGGGTTAGGATTACTTTAGTTTAGTATTGTTCAGTCATTGACCATATAGTATCAGTCCTAATATTCCTCATTCCAAACATTTATATAGTTTCCTGCATTCATATTGTGTTATCCTCATATTTGTTCATTCCCTGCACCATTTGAGTATCAGTCCAATATAGGATGATACACTTAGATGTTAAGCCATGGTATGATATTTGATAACTGAGTTTCAGTCCACTTATTTGAAGTATCAGTTTCCCTCTATTCATACGTATAGCCTTGCCATATCGAGATCTGTCCCTTGCATTATCATTTGCATTGGTTCAGTTCCTATATCAACAATCAGTTCACTGCATTAGTAGTTCAGACCCTTGTACTAGGAGAGATTTAGTAGTTCAGTCCTTTAGCATGTTCAGACCCTTTATTTATCTAAATATGTGTTCAGCCCATGTTTAACTAGATGTTCAGTCTATAGATGCAATTACCTATTGTTCTCTGCTGTCCAGACAAAGAGGAATGGAGAATTACCTCTACCTAATCTTCCAGATACCTATACCAGCTTGTATCCATCCAAATGTTCGGTCCCATCTTAGGATATTTGTCCATAATAGCTAATGTATCATTCTCTAAGCATACCTAATGTTCTGCCCATATTCTTCCATATGCTCTGTCACTATTGCATTAGAGCTCAATCCATAACTACTCTTGTCCAACCCTTGTTAATGTCCCCGCATCTACCATATATTCAGTCCCAGATTAGCAACGACCCAACCATATGGTTTATGCCATTATTTTGAACAATCTACCATCTTATTGTATCTGTCCCTTTGAACAATTGGGAACAACCCATGCTAATCTCAGTTCAGTCTTGAACTCTCTGATCACTCGATTCTATTATGACCAGGTATCAGATGTTAGTCCTGTTTTGATATAGTGTACTGCTGACCATAATTTTTGATAAGTCCTCTTCACTAATGTTTCAGTTTTGCACTCACATAAATATTATATCTAGTCCCACCCTTATTTCAGTAGTCCACAGAGCCTAAGGCCAGTTCCATGTTAATGTTCAGCCCTCACACTTTCAGTTCATGTATATATCTTAGGCTCCAGTTATCTATAATTAGTCATACTTTTGAAATTTAGAACTGTCCTGCATTATATATGTATCAGACTTCATATCCTCTTGTTCGGTCAGGATTCATCCTTATGTTTAGTATCTTTGTATTAGTCTTATGTGTTTCCTGAACTCAAATGTCCAGTTTCTTATTTGCCCGACCCCATTTCCTTGTGCAGCCACGTGGTTCAGTTCCAATGAACTACATGTTCTGCCCTACATTTCCTTTGGTTCAGTGGTTTAGTTTTAGTCCCATTAGTTCTGTGCATTCCATATCCTGTAGTACAGTTCAGTCTTGAACATGAGGTCGAGTCCCTCTTACATGTTAGCCTGTATTTCCTTTAGTATTCAACTCCTACTGAACATCTGAGTTCAGTCCAAGAGCAGTCCACATGTGTCAATCCACTATCTACCAACATTTAGTCCCAATACATAGTTTGTGTTCAGTTCTATATGTTTTTAGGTTCAGTTATTCCAAAATGACTATGCCTTATTATTAGTTCAGATCAACCCTTGCCCAAATGTTTCTGTCCCCAGATATCACTTGTTCAATCTAAGATATCTCTTGTTCAGTCATTAACATATTAATGTTTAGCCCCATCAAATATATAATTCAGTCCTCGGCTGGGAAGTTCAATCCTTGAACTATTAATGGTTCAATTCCTCTTCATGTATCAATCCTCACTCATTCACCGTATAGCCCCTACTATAGTATATTTTCCCTATTGCTCTATGTTCAGTTCCCCTTGGTATTATTCAGTTCCAAGTTAAGGTTCACATGAGTCACTTGGCCCAACATTCATTTGATATTATTCCATATTACGAGGTATCAATAATTAGGCCAGTAGGGATTTGAGTTGGGATTACCTTAGTATAATATGTTGTTCAGCTATTACCTATCATCATGATCCACTCTTATTTATTTGTATCATTCCCTCTTTAACACTCATTGTTCAATTCCTATAGTTTATAAATGTTCAGTCATGGTTGAGTTATCATTCATGTATACTCTACATGTCAGTCATATACTTTATATATATATATATATATATATATATATATATATATATATATATATATATATATATATATATGCTAGTAGTTGGTAATGAGTTTGGATAGTATCCTATTGTTGTATTATAAGCATTATATGTAAAGGTAGGATCTAGGAATAGAGTATAGCCTTAATACCACTTTAGCAAAAACACCTTATAGTCCAACTTAGCCAAAAATCCTAGAATTAGACTAATGAGACCAATGTTGACCCAAAATGGACAAATTGACCTAGTTTGACTAGTGTTGACCCAAATTGACTTCATTGACCTAGATATGGCCTAGCAGCATATAAATATCATATTTAATCAACTGTTTAAATCTAGAACACTCTGTAACATGTAATTCTCATATAGGACTCTGTGACCCAATTCGGACACTGATACACATTCGTTGCTCAGGATATCAGGCAAGTACATTCTCTGATCATTTTCATCATGATAGTATCTATATTGCCTGATCTAGACTACTTTACTTGATGCTGACACATTGTTATCACGGACCAGTACTATATGGATCTTGTCATGAGATGTTATCCCCTTGACGGGTGTATCAGATATTTCATGTTCATGTACTTTATTATGTATATCTTGTACTCCTTGTATTTGTACTATTCATGTACACTCATGTTCTCACATATGTCTCATGTTCAAATTAATAATGATGTACGTAACGTAACTTGATCGGATCCTTGTGTATTGATTGGGGTAGTAGAAGTAGAAGTGGTTATATGATTAAATCCCTCTAGTGTACTCATGTGTCGATTATACCCTCATGTATAATTGAGTTACCATAGAATACTCATGTACAACCTAAACCAATTACATAACTATCTTGTGCTCTGAATCACTTATAATTATTATAGTTCATAGATTCTCTATTTTATTCATGTATTCAGTTTCTTTATTCATATTCTTGTATTTCTATTACAGCACGTCATGTATATTATTCTTTTAGTAGTTCCATATTTCTTACCATGCATTGGACCTGCTCTCAAAGTTATGTATTTTGTTCCAATCCTGACTAGATACATTGACAAAATTTTACAGAGAACTTGGAGAATTTTTGCACCACTTGCTATGGCACAGACTTAGACGACACTTGTAATTTGGCCTCCAGGAGGATCCTACTAGTTAGAGGAGACACTGGTAGTGTCTGGATTAGACTGCTAGGACTTTTGTCTAGAATTTGTCTCCAGTATTTTCTGAGATGTTATATTAATTTATGTATACTTTGAGATACTCTGTTGACACTTAGATCTCTTTTGGGTTGTATTACAGTTTGACATTCTATCTAATCTATATCGTGCTGTGATTCCTCCTTAGCTTTTGTGATTAAGTCGTATCTTCTGTGATTGTCCTCCGTATGGAGAGTATATATACTTGAAAAGTACTTTATATCATGTTTAGTTTTTGTTAAGACCTAGGACAGCATTCTGTCGCCGATATTATGGCGTAGACTGGACGTACTCACGATCTCGTGCCCTTACACTGGGTGCGGATCGTGACACAATTTTAGTGGTGGCCCATACAGGTCGAGATTCGCTTTGATGCGATGTCGTGGTAGTGCAACGACTTAGTTGTACTACTACGAGCCTGCGACAGGATATAGGAAATAAAATATTAGATGAAAGGATACTCAATCACCATTAGAACTTCTTGAGAGATTTTTGTGATGACCCTTGATAATCTTATTATAAACTCCAATTCGAAATCCTTTTCTCTTATTTTTGTTCACCCTTGCTTCATGTTATTGAATTTAATTTTGATGGTTCTTTGTTGATTTGATTTTTATATCGAGATAAATTTTATGGACTGGATTACGGTATCTCCTAATAACATATGATGACAAGGACAACAAGAAAGGTAAAACATCAACTTGGTTATGGAGCCTAGAGTTTATTGCAGCCATATTAGCCGGTATGGCAAAAACGTAGGGACCTGACTTCGAATATATCTTAATAATAAAATTTAGAATTTCTCGCAGCTATACTAGTCGGCACAACGAAGATTCTAGATGACATAATTATAGAGGTACATACCCTAGTTATGAAATCTATCATTTATCGCAGCTATGCTTACTGGCATGGCGAGGATTCTGATTATCATGATTTTGGACATACGTATATGATTATCAGATTGTATCTTAAAAATGGTTCTTAACGTATCGTCTCTATTATTTCACATCTATTATTGTAGGATTCTGTTCCATCATCAATTAGCTTAGGAATATGGATACTTTCAGTTCTTTAGTCTAGTTCCTTGTAGAGATTTATTTTATTATAGTTTCTTCGTAGTGTGATGGTTTGGTGACTTGCAAATGGGTCTGTGTCCTTGAGATGATGGCTTAGCATTGGTATTAGAAACAGTAACCCATTGTAGATAATTCTTTAGTTATTTATTATAATTACCAGTTTTCATAAATATGTTGAATGATAAACTGTCTTATAGCCCTTTGATGATTTTTTGTTTCTATCTACCTTTCCAGTATGGCACCCATGACCAGAGTCAGTCGTCTGAGAGCGGCTGCAATTTCGGACAAGACTGAGAACGTGCTTCCTCTTCCTTTTGCTCAAGAGGCAATGACCCCTCCCGCTGACTCGGGGATAGTTGCACCTCCTATCGTTGTGGAGGTGGTAGCAACCCTACCAAAGAGTCCTCCTCTACCTCCTATATTTCAAAAGATGGCTGCAGCTTTGTCTGAGACCGAGAGTCTTCCACCGCCTCCTTCTCTGCCTTCTGGAGTGGTACCCATACCATATTCTCAGGAGGTTTGCCACCTGATGGAACTCAGATATTTGGACTTCTCCGGAATGTGTTAGAGACATAGAGAGTTCAGACCGAGATCCTGAAGGAGCAGAGCCAGAGGATCCAACAATTGTGGGACCTAGTAAATTCTTAAGGAGAGGACCCTAGTTCTAAGAGAGTAGGGAGCAGTATCTACTCAGGGCCTCAGGAGTACCCAGACCTTCAGCCTATACCAGCCTTTCCAGTTCGGATTCCTGCTCAGTAGAGACCAGTTGAGCGAGTGCCTACCTGTGCTAACTGCAAGAAGCTTGGGCATGTATGGTACGACTGTAGGAAGAGGAAAGAGATGTACCTATTTTGTGGATCAGTTGCACACATGATGCGAGACTGTCCTATTGCACCTATCCTAGTCGAAATCCCACCTCAAGGAGGGAGTTCCATTCACTAGACCCAGTTGGAGGTGAGTATTTAGACTAGATTTTAGTATGTCTTTTTGAGATGAGTTGATGATGCGCCCCACCATTGTTTGTGTGCTTCTTAGTACCTTATGAATTGTCTTGTTCTATAATATGGTTAGTGTAGTTAGATGAGACCCCAAATTGATATTGATTATCATGACCAATAATATCATAACCATGTATGTTTATTTCCTTCTATAGAATTGTATGGTTTAGATAAGGCTTTCTTCGACCATGATTGTTGGGGACATGACTTTGAGAAGAGTACGACCAACTTAAATTTTGATGACGAATTTTTTTTAAAGGGGGTAGGATTGCATCTACTACTTTTCTAAAATGAGAATATTTTTGACTTTTTATGAATTTGATTATGTTAGTTATTATTTAATTAATTAAATTATGTTAGTGATATAATTTTGTAAAACCTTAGAGCCACTCTAACTAGATGTTAGTCGTGACCAAGGAGGACTAGTTAGTGAGATTAGACAAACCTTAAATTTATTTTTAATTAGTTGGTTAGACTCTAATCTAGCTAGAAACCATTTAGAATCTACTTGTGGGCTAAAAACATTAAGTTAGATTTGGACTTTTTTTTGAAACTAGTCATGACAAACTTAGGAGGGCCTTATAGACTTTCCATTGAACCAAACCCTAGCCCAACTTGCTTGGCCGGCCACCTTAGCTCCTTCCCTTGCTATTAATAGCAAGAATTCCTTCCTCTTCCCTCTTTCATTGAAACCCTAACCCTAATTTAGGTGCTCTTCCACAAAATTTCTCCTTCGCCCAAATTGAGTCCAAATTACCTCAACCAATTGTATTCTCTTCCCCTTGAAGAGAAGAAGCCTCTGTTGGCTAGCTTGGGATCATTTGGAGCAATTTGGTCCTTGGAGCTTGGAGGAGATTTAGATGTAGAGATTTGTTCATTGGAAATCCATCTTCCAATTGGTAAGAGCCCTCTAAACCCTCTAATTTCCCTTTCATTAGTATAGATGCATACAATTAGGACCCCTATTATATTAGGAATGCCTTGGGTCAAGTTTGGATCTATTTGGAGTGCGTATCACGGGCATATCGCACCGTATCGAATATGCACACCAAGTGTTTGATGGATTGAGCAATTAACTCACTAATTTCAGATTTGAAGCTTTAATTTAAGTTGCATTATATTTAGTTATCATATGCTAGAGTATATAGTAGATTAGTGCAGTTTAGGATATGGTTTATGTGGATTGGGGGCTTGGTAATTTATTGCTCTGTTCATTGTTCATGCTCTGTCCATTCTGGACAGTGGTGCAACTGTAGGCTATTCGTTTTGGTAGCAGTGGTACAGGGTGGGGAATGGCATTCTGGTATCATATTAATACTACTGTTCTGTTCCCTGCCACTCCTAATGCTCTGATGGTTGATACTCTTTGAGTATCAACCTCCTTCAAATTTGTTCTGTCCACAGAACCCGACCTGTCCTATTCTTCCATTTTTATTCAGTCAAGCCTTAGGGTCTATCCTCTTTAGCCTACCTTGTTTCAGACCTCTTGGGACTTGTGGGTCAGTATGGGATTTAGGGGTGAGGCTCGGGTTAGGATTACTTCAGTTTAGTGTTGTTCAGTCATTGACCATATAGTATCAGTCCTAATATTCCTCATTTCATACATTTGTATAGTCCCCTGCATTCATATTGTGTTATCCTCACATTTGTTCATTCCCTGCATCATTTGAGTATTAGTCCAATATAGGATGAGATACTTAGATGTTAAGCCATGATAGGATATTTGATAACTATGTTTCAGTCCACTTATTTGAAGTATCAGTTTCCCATTTTTCATATGTGCAGCCTTACCATATCGAGATCTGTCCCTTGCATTATCATTTGCATTAGTCCAGTTCCCATATCAATATTCAGTTTACTGCATTAGTAGTTCAGACCCTTGTACTAGGAGAGATTTAGTATTTCAGTCCTTTCATAGCATGTTCAGACCCTTGATTTATCCATATATGTGTCCAGCCTATGTTTAACTTGATGTTCAGTCTATAGATGCAATTACCTATTGTTCTCTACTACCCAGACAAAGTGGAATGGAGAATTACCTCTGCCTAATCTTCCAATTACCTGTACCAGCTTGTATCCATCCAAATGTTCAGTTCCATCTTATGATATCTGTCCATAATAGTTAATGTATCATTCTCTAAGCATACCTAATATTCTGCCCATATTCTTCCATATGCTCTGTCACTATTGCATTAAAGCTCAATCCATAACTACTCTTGTCCAACCCTTGTTGATGTCCCTGTATCTACTATACATTCAGCCCCAGATTAGCAAGGACCCCACTACCTACCAACATTTAGTCCCAATACATAGTTTGTGTTCAGTTTTATATGTTTTAGGTTCAGTCATCCCAAAATGACTATGCCTTCATATTAGTTCAGATAAACCCTTGCCCAAATGTTTCTGTCCCCAGATGTCACTTGTTCAATCCAAGATATCTCTTGTTCAGTCATTAACATATTAATGTTTAGCCCCATCAAATATATAATTCAGTCCTTGTCTGGGAAGCTCAATCCTTGAACTATTAATTGTTCAATTCCTCTTCATATATTAATCCTTACTCATTCACTTTATAGCCCATACTATATTATATTTTCCCTGTTGCTCTATGTTCAGTTCCCCTTGGTATTATTCAGTTCCAAGTTAAGGTTCACATGAGTCTCTTGGCCTAACATTCATTTGATATCAGTCCATATTATGAGGTATCAGTAATTAGACCAGTAGGGGGTTTGAGTTGGGAATACCTTAGTATAATATGTTGTTCACCCATTACCTATTATCATGATCCACTCTTATTTATTTGTATCATTTCCTCTTTAACACTCATTGTTCAATTCCTACCGTTTATAAATATTCAGTCATGGTTGAGTTATCACTCTTGTATACTCTCTATGTCGGTCATATACTTTATATATATATGCTAGTACTTGGTAATGAGTTTGGATAGTATCATATTGTTACAATATTAGTATTATATATAAAGGTAGGATCTAGGAATATAGTATAGCCCTAATACCACTTTAGCTCTAACACGTTATAGTCCAACTTTGCCAAAAATCCTAGAAGTAGACTAATGAGACCAATGTTGACCCAAAATGAACAAATTGACCTAGTTTGACTAGTAATGACCCAATTGACTTCATTGACCTAGATATGGCCTAACAGCATGTAAATATCATATTTAATCAATTGTTTAAATCTAGAACACTCTATAACTTGTAATTCTCATAATAGGACTCTGTGACTCCAATTTGAACACCGATACACATCTGTTACTCAGGATATCAGGCAAGTACATTCTCTGATTGTTTTCATCATGATAGTATTTATATTGGCTACCCTAGACTATTTTATTTGATGTTAACACATTGTTATCACGGACCAGTACTATATGGATCTTGTTATGAGATGTTATCCCCTTAACAGGTGCATCGGGTATTTTATGTCCATATACTTTATCATATACATCTTGTACTCCTTGTATTCGTATTATTCATGTACACTCATGTGCTCTCGTGTACTCTCATGTTCTCACATGTGTCTCATGTTCAAACTAACAATCATGTACGTACGTAACTTGATCGAATCCTTGTGTATTGATTGGGGTAGGGGGGAGTAGAAGTGGTTGTGTGATTAAATCCCTCTAGTGTACTCATGTATATCTCGATTATACCCTCATGTATAATGGAGTTACCATAGAATACTCAAGTACAACCTAAACCAATCGCATATCTGTCTTGTGCTGTGAATCACTTATAATTATTATAGTTCATAGATTCTCTATTTTATTCATGTATTCAGTTTCTTTATTCATATTCATGTATTCCTGTATTTCCATTACAGAACGTCATGTATATTATTCTATTGCTAGTTCTATATTTTCTACCATGCATTGGAACTGCTTTCAGAGTTACGTATTTCGCTCCAATCCTGACTGGATATGTTGACAAAATTTTACAGAAAACTTACAGGATTTCTGCACTACTTGCTATGGCATGGACTTAGACGACACTTGTGATTTAGCACCCAGGAGGATCCTGCTAGTTAGAGGAGACACTGGTAGTGTCTAGATTATACTGCTACGACTTTTGTCCGGAATTTATCTCCAGTATTTTCTGAGATGTTATATTAATTCATGTATACTTTGAGATACTCCATTGACACTTAGAATTCTCTATTTTGGGTTGTATTGCAGTGTGACATTCTATCTAATCTATATCGTACTGTGATTCCTCCTTAGCTTTTGTGATTGAGTCATATTCTGTGATTGTCCTCCATATGGAGAGCATATATATTTGACAGGTACTTTATATTACGTTTTGTTTTTGTTAAGACATAGCACAACGTTCTACCGTCAATACTGCGACGTAGGCTGGACGTACCTACGATCTCGTGCCCTTATATTGGATGCGGATCGTGACAAGTGTCAAGTGTATATAGGATGTATAATCATTCTCTAACTATATAAGATCATCTAATCATGTTTAAGAGTTCATTACAGTCGAAAAAAATATCAAAAATGGACAAAAATGGGAAAAAAGGACAAAAACAGCAAAAAAATAGCCAAAAATAGCCAAAATCGATATACCGATGGTACACTGTAGTATTGCAGTCAAAGATAGAGAGTTTTCGGGGTATAAAATCAATAATCCGTTGGTATACCGTTCCAAGACAGTAACAAAATTCCAGAATTTTACCAAAACTTGTTTCGGCCATAAAAACTTTATTTTAAATAAAAATTTAAAATTTCAAAAATTAAAATTGTGTGAATTCTCTATAACATGGAATTATTATTTTTCACAAATTCAAAGGTTTGATAGATCAATACCTTAAAATACTCTAAAAATAGGTTCTCGAAAAATCAAAATGGGTTCCGATTTCCACCAAACTCAAAATCCATGGGATACAAGCTAGGTGCGAGCCTCATATAGTATATGTAACTAAAATCCATGTCAGTAACACCAGTATCACTCTCGATATCGAGTTTTCTACTAAGTCAATATTGGATTTTAACATAAAATCAAAACTTAGCTCAAACCAAATTTAGAAACATGTACACAGCTAAAATCATGAGAAAAACTTATTTAGAAAAAGAAGTTTTGGAATAAAATGAACTATCAATACAAAGGAAAACAAAAGTGACAATAATTAAGGTTGTTCAATAATTCGACAAGATGTACTTGTCTAAATTAAGCTCCAAGCCTAATCTTCCACTCTACCACCGAGAGGGGTACGAAACCATACACTAGGCCTCAAGGCTTCAAGCTTTCCCAAAAGTTAAGAGGAATGTAAGAAAGAATGAAAAGAGAGGAGAGAGTGAAAGGGTATATATATATAGAAGGGAAAATTAATTGTGACCATTGGATCATGATCCGCGTCATGATCTGAATCGATCTGAACCATCCAAAAAAAACCAAGTATCTATTGGATAATAGGATGCATCTACACTATTCATAAAAATATCGAAAATATTATTCATAAAAATATCGAAAAATAAAAAAAATCTAAAAGTGAAAAATATCCTCTAGACGGTATACCATCGGAACACACCGGTACATTGGCGTTTGTCGATTAAGGAGAAAATCTATAATTTGAAAAAAATTTAAAGGTTCCGCAAATCAATTAAATATGAAATACACTACGAAATACGTATCTGTATATAAATACCGATTCTGTGAGACGAGTCTCACAACTCTTCCATCCTTAGAAAAATTTTGTCCTCGAAATTTTCTAAAGCTAGTCAAGCATGATAATCAAAACAAAAAGCTGAAGAAAACACGACTATCTCAATAAAACAAAGCAAGGCATGTAAATAAATGAAGGAAATAGTAATATAAATAAATGCGTAAGCAATAACACAACTCAATCAAGAAGGACTGGAGGCATATGAATAAATATGTCTCATGAGTCAGTTGAGTAGGGACCCGTCCTCGTTGGCCTACGATGACTCCCAAAATAGGTAAGGGTCAAGTCTCAAAGTAAGTCGATACCAATGACTTAGTCTAAGACATGACTATATCCAGGACGTGTCTTCGTAGTCGAGACATGTGATAAATATCATGTATCTCGAGATACGAAGATGGAAGAGTGACACGAGAAACTTGCCAAATATGTGTAATCCAAGGAAATAAATAAGACTAGAAGAAGCTCAGGATAATACCTACAGCATGACCGCCCTCGGCCAAAGCCTGCTCCAACATACCAAACTTTGTCTGTCCACACCTCAGAACTGTTGCTCTGACCTACTGCTAGCTCTGGGCCTCGACCTATACATACTGTTGAGGCCTCTGCTGCTGGAATATTTGGGACTGCAATGATAAAGGCTTCTGAGCCTGCTGCTGCTGAACCGGTACCTGAGCCTTATACTGCTGGACTGTCGGAGTAGCCGGTGAAGCTGGATATACTGAGGAAGACCTAGACCTTCGTGGACAAGATCCTATTATATGGTCTAAAGCTCCATAGACCAAGCATAATCCATGTGCCCTACGACACTCAGAAAAAACGTGCCCAGGCTTCCCGAAATGAGAATATCCAATAGATAAAGATGACATCTGCTGCTGAGGTTGCATCTGAGATGACTGCTGAAAGGAAGTCGATGGAACTGCTCTTCTAGGTGATCCATTCTCCAATGTCCTGACTGCTGGTATTGAAGCTGACGACTGGGGATAAGATCCCCTCTGAACATGAGACCTTTACATTTGAGTAATAAGGATGCGGTTACAAATATAAATGAATCACAAGACATGAATAATAAGATTTTGAGAAATATCAACGAGTGAAAGATGACCGGCACATGTCATAATAAAATGAAGATGATAGGAGAGAACATCCAAAACAAAATAGGTGTCGAACATCTGGCATCTACTTGACAACAAAAAAAGGTATATCCTTCAAATCTCATATACCCCACATATTTTCATGGAACATACAGTACAATAACACTCTGTCACTCGTGATAACTAGGGGAATAATAGGCCCAATAGATTGCAAAATCGGACTTCAATCACATTAAAATAGGGTCTGGACTAAAAGAAGTTCCTCAAAGGAGCAAACAAAGTTCTATGACTGGCTATCAATTAAAAGATGCTATGACCAAATTGAAGAAAAGAAAACATATAATAAATAGCCTAACCTTTAACATCCTAGTTACAATGAGCTAGCCCAATCACATCTCCAACATGGGGCAACTTGGTAAAAGAGACTGCAAAGAAAGCACCATACAAAACCATATTAAGAACTAGGGCTGTGCACAATTAAGTCAAACCGATCAAATCGAACCAAATCAAACCGAACCGATTGATTTTAAACCGAACCGATGGTTCGGTTGGTTTGGTTCGGCTTCAATTTTTTCAAAACCGATCGGTTCGGTTCGGTTCACGGTTTGGGTATGTCAAAAACTATCTAAACCGAACCGAACCGAACCAAATCCTTGTTAAGTAGTTAGGGTTGGCCGGTTGGGTATGAGTTCATTGGGTTGTATTATACCGGTTTGGTTTATTTATTCACATCATAGCCATTTATCAAGTTGAAGTTGAAAGAGCTCTCTCTCTAGTCTTAAAGAGGAGTGTTGGTGGCTCATATTCTTTTCTAATTGCTCTTGTGCACATTAAAGGGGCTTTTGGTTGAATGTATACGAATTTTTATATGTATAATTGGCATTTTTTTCCACCTGCAAAGCGTAAGTTGAATTGAAGCTGCTGAATTGTATTTACTGTTGCAAAGTGCAAGTTGACTGAGGTTTCACACAAAAAAAAACATACAGTCCATTTTTTTCTGTGATCAAAATCGACAAGTCGAACCGATCCAAACCGAACCAAGTTGGTCGGTTTCAAAACCGAATCGACCATTTGGTTGGTTCGGTTCGGTTTTGTTTATTTTCAAACCGATTAACTTCGGTTCGACTTCGATTGGGACCAAATAGGTCGACCACCGACCGATGCACACCCCTGTTAAGAACACAACTAAGCTGGGGACTACACAGGACATCGGAGCGACAAGTCAGGCAAGTTAAGTGACATGCTAGAAAGATTTGGAGAGGGAAAAAAGAATATCCAAGTTGTGGAGTGTCTGTGTCGGACACAGCCACTCCACCAATCTTCAGTATCCTTGCGCTTCCTAGTTATAATACCGACAAGTATTCCTTACTTGGCACAAATGCTTCGTGTTCGTCTGAGCACTGGATCCACTATGTTGGGGAGCCTGTCTCTGTAAGCAAGCTGAGGCATGATCTGCAAGTATCAAGGATACCAAGATTAACTACAGGCTAACATACGTATCATGAAATGATTACAGGCTATAACATGAGCCTATCTAAAATTCAGAACACTACCGATGTGAGGAAGGATTCTAAATATCACTTTTCTCCGTGTGATCACCTGGAATGCATGACCTAGTAATGTCATCTTCATGAATAGTATCTACATTTTGTTTGAAAGTTCCATGTACCTATATATAGTTGTTCAATACTCATAATGGGTGAAGTACGAATGTGGTGGAACAAGAATAAGAACAAGGCACTTGTTCTTTGTTCATACCATTTATAAGGTACTCTGGAGCTTCATAACCAAGGACAAGAGAACCTTTCTTCTTGTTTTCATTTCCGCTTCCACCAGCTACAGTATGCCTGAATCCTGATATCTAAGCAAGCCGGGCGCATAAAAAAGAACGAGATCTCGTTCACGAGCAACAAGAAAGATTGATATATATATAGTGGCTACAAGAATATCAGTGGTATACCTTTGCATTAAAATTCAAAATTAGAAGTATAGAAGATGAGCTTAGATCTCTACGTATCACCCGCGGACTACAATGCTCGTGAAGATACTCTAGTCCTCTGTAAATTATAAGTTGGAAAAAATACAATGAACAAGTTCTGCAAATGTATAAGTTGGCAGCTACAATTAAGGCTGAGAATCCAAACCTTGCCACATTGAGTGCAATCTTCACCCGGATGCTCCATGTCAAAGCCATTTCTGTAGATGGTTCTGCGTATTTACTACACCGTTCGTCACTTGCACTTCTATACAACTGTAGGGGGAACTTGCTGAAATAAAGTATACCATACAATTGCTTTTCTAAGGATCCTCCTTGCATCAACTCATAAACGAGAAGCCGTGTTTCCCAGTGGACACGTAGAGATTATATTTGAATACATGGTGTTACTCATCACGGACATCTCATTCTGCAGTGATGGAAGCAAGTTATAGTTGAGGGGAAGATGAAGAGGGATTATATAATCAAGAACAATCTAGATTTGTGAATCAACACCTCGAACACGCTTTCATAACATGGCTCTTTAGCATCCAGTTTCTTGACTACAGCGGAGTGCCATGATTGAAGCCAGCTTTGTATACACATCCAACCTCTCCTCTCCCAAGATATTGTCGTTGCTGAATCTGTTGGTTGCAGCTTCTATCAGTCTGTAGTTGACCTTCGGAATCGAACCTCTGATGCTCAGTGGATTGAAGTGGCTCAAGATGGGAACAACTGGTTGAGCTCTAGATGTTTCTAAGGGATGGAAAATGTTGGTAATACAGTACGTCGCGAACAAATGCATATTGCATAATGAACTCTGAAGGCAATGTGTACAAGTGAAGGAAATAATACCTGATGAGCGAACTTTCTTCTGATCAGAAATTAGTCCCATTCTTTGGTGAAATTCGATATTAATTTCATAGTCTTACTTTGTCTTGTATACAAATTTGCACTAAGAGAATGTATAATTATTTGATAAGTCAGCAAGTTGTAAAAAGGATGAAAAGACAAATTTGATGTTGCAGCTGAAAAAAACTTACCTCCTTAGGAGAACTCAAAAGATCAGCATATCGTGTAACTGTAGTTCTTAAGGTACATGGTGATGCAAAAAGAGGTGAGAGCTGCCACTGAGTGGTGTCCATCTTCATTGTCAGCATGAATTGAAAAGAATGTTCCCAATGAGTAGCCTAATAGCTTTTCTACCTCTTATGTTGTTCCCTGGGCGTGAATATCAGAAGAAAACTCTTTTGATTAGATTGCAGCACTTCAATAGAAGGTGCAAAACAGAAATCCTTGAAGTATTCTGAAAACTATAAATCTAAGAAGATTTCCGTAAAGGTGACAAACAAGCAATCTAAAAAGATTTTCGTAATCGGAGAAAGCCTGCTGGGATATTTAGAACACTGGCGCTCAAAGCTAGATCCGCCCACACGGTCAGCTTTCAGGAACCAGCAAGTTCAAAAGAACTCTAGAACGCTCTGCCAATCTGCTCACGAACGGACTCCTCGGAAAACTGAGAACTCACAAGTTGCGCCTACGCAGAAGCTCTCTTCTCTCTCTGTGGAAAATTGTCTAAACGTACTTACTCTGAGAGAGAAGAGAGACTCTATATATAAGCTCTCTCTGTAACTTCCCAGATCCGGATTGTGCGCGACGTTTGAATGTCAGATCTAAAATTGTCGGATCCGTTATCGCATGTTACGAAACGGTTCAGTTACAACCTGTGCGCAACTGAGCACCAACTTGCGCGATGTAACTCCTCTTCCCGAATTCCCCTAAATATTTTATTTTTTAATTTCATTTTCTTTTGTATTTGAAGATAAGTTTCGTCGAGACTTTTGAATAATTTATGATTAGTCCTTATCAAAAGCTAGTTTTAAAATAAATACTTTAAGAGTACTGATTGGTTTTAATAAATATTTTATTAAATTATATGGTTAAAAAAATCTTAGAAGATGTTTTGTAAACACCTTGGATTTTATTAAATATTAATGTCAAAAATTGTTTTATAAATTATAAATATTTAGAGAATTTTGGAATATGGTTTAAATTATTCGATGACAGCGGATATTATCTATCGTAATAAATGATATGTTCTTAATTTAGAAAACATGTTAGTTGACAACATATTATCAATATATAGTATTAATTTTTATTATAGGTTTGATTTTGATTGATTTAGAGTTTGTCTAAGTAAGATTTGATTAAATTAGTTTCTTTAGATTTCATTTGGTTATTATGCTCAATCATCAAAAGCAATATGTTTTGATCTGTGTTTTTATTTGGTTATATTTATTCATAGCCAACATCAACCCTCTCTATCTCCCTATTATAGATACAACATCCCCATTTATCGTCTCCTCGCCAGAAGTGTAACATTTCATGGAGATGAACATTTGCCTCATCCCCTTCTTCCCTGCCAATTAGCAACACCAAACCATCATCCCCGCGTCTCCTCCTCAGCCAGTATCTCCCGCACCACCACTCCTTGTCCCCGGCCATCAACCACGTGCCATAAATCGCCACCATCAACACCTCCATCATCATTTCCAACCCAACCGATCACAAATCCCTCTGCCACCACCATCAGCATCGTGACGTCGTGTCTGTACCTGTGTTCGTGTCCAGCCTCGGATTCGTTCCCGGGCGTTCATGTCCGTGTCTGGATCCTCTCTCTTCAGTTAGTTATTTACAACAAAATAATCATGTGCCCAAATCCTTCTGACACAGTGCAGATACAAAGGAAAATCCAAACAAAAAAATCCTGACCCCGACCTCACCTCCGCCTGACTGTCACGACCAACTCCGGCCATCTTCCATCATCCCCGTCGTGCCTTCAGTCCAATGCCGGCGTCCGCTGCCGACCGAAGACTCGACCCACCGTGGAAGCCTTCTACTCCGACCCCCGCGAGCCATTTTCACGGTCACCGCCATCTGCGTTCCACCCGATCTGAGCGCAAACACCAGTCCCCTGCCTCCAGCCCTCGCGCGCCCGTTCCGCGGATGGTTTCTAGTCGTCCGCTGCCGTCGAGCCCAAGCGGCAAGCCCCCGCCGGACGTCGCTGTTCTCGGGGCCGCCCACAGAGCTCCAGAGGGAGCGTCCAGTCACCGAAGAACCCTCCAACGCCGCTCGAGGCGTCGGCCTCTGCCAGTGCAGCGCCCTTGACGAGACTCCGGCGCCGCTCTGCCTACGCAGCCTCGTCGAGAGGCGTGCACCCCTGCCCGATGAGTGACGCCAGCGCCGGAAGCCCTCCCCTCTGTGAGTTCCTCTTCCCCTCTTTCCCTCTTTGACTCCTCTTTCTTCCTCTCTCAATTTTCCCCATTCACTCTCACTTAGGGCCTGTTTGGATAGCGGGGACTGCGCTGCAAGTGGCAGTCCCTGCTGCAACTGGAAGCAACTCCATCGAAGTCAAGGCGTTTGGATGGAGGAAACTGTACATGGAAGGTGTCTTTTTCCTGACACCTTCACTTGCTGTCCTCTTCCTTTTTTGCCATTTCCACTTGCTTCAAAAAAGAGGGGGAGATGGGGTGAAAGTGGTGCTCCACACCTCCAGCTTCCACACGAACCTGCCGGAGTGCCACCACAGCAAGCGGAAAGGAATTAACGTCAGCGGCTGCGGCGGCTGCGACGGTGATGGCCGTGTCGGGGGTTGGTAGAGGTGGTCGGTCTCTGGGGTTGGACGCGCGAGCTCGGACGGTGGAGGAAGTGGATGGGGTGGTGAGGCGCGACGAAGGAGGGCCGAGCGTCGAAGAAGGTGGAGGGAGATGGAGGAGGTGGAGGTGCCCAGCCGCCATGGACTTCGTGGCTTCATGGTGTGCTGGAGGAATTTTTTTTTTGTTCATGGTGTGCTCGAGTTAGGAGGAGAGGAGATGAGCCAGCCTTGAAAGTTTGAGAAAGGAATGGAATGTAGATAAGGAGAGAGAGAGAAGAGATAACAATGGTATTAGTAATAACTAAATAACTAGTATTACTCATTTAATTAATTTGTTATAATTTAAGTAATTATTATTCTTATAGTTTAATTAGTTAATTATTATTTTTGGTGATATCAATTAAAATATTTAAATTAAAATACTTACAAAATTTGTCTTCAATAAAAAATTTAGCAGTAATTATAGTAATGTGTTTAATTATTATTTAAAAACGAGAATATGAAAATATGTATATATTAATTATTATTTAATTTTTAAAAAGTAATTAATAATAATAATAATAATAATAATAATAATAATAATAACTTCTTAATTTCCTCCTTAATACAAAATAATAATGAATAATAGTAGTTTGGTGGTGGGGGGGGGGGGGGGGGGGGGGGGGGGGGGGTAAGCA
The DNA here is from genome assembly GCA_029216955.1 of Iris pallida. NCBI lineage: Eukaryota > Viridiplantae > Streptophyta > Magnoliopsida > Asparagales > Iridaceae > Iris > Iris pallida. The sequence continues at coordinate 11,446,001 of JANAVB010018797.1, forward strand.
TACCTAGGTTTACCATATCTCCAAAAAACTTCCACTTTCAACTATCCAAACAACCGAACTACTTTTTTGTCACTTACAACAACCATCCAAATACCAAACCAATTTTTCTTTCACTTGCAGCAGACAAAAATTACTCCATCCAAACACATTTGGAAAAATGCCACTTATCGCAAGTCAACGAAAACTCAACTTGCTACAAGTGCCACTTTTACACTTTCAAAGAGTTACCTCTATCCAAACAGTCTCTTACTTCTTCCATCTTATGATGGCTGGGAAGACACTCTCTCTCTCTCTCTCTCTCTCTCTCTCTCTGTTCTCTTTATTAGCTTCCCTTCTCTCTCGTGATGTGTGAAAAGAAAGGAACAAGGAAAACATAGAGGGAGATGCACGTGGAAAGAAAGGAATCATGCTGCTCTTTGCTTTTGTGAAGGTATAATTTCATTTAACCCCTCCACATATTCCTAATCACAACTCTAATTGTTTTGTTAGATTATACATATTTGAGTATTGAAGTTTTTGAGTCTAGATGTATACGTAAAATAATTTATGTAATAAATATATGCACCTATATTTAATAATTGAACTTATAAGTAAAATAAGTATGTTTTTAAATAAGTATATTTTTAAATGTCTATTAAGCTATAATAGGCCTTTAAATTGTTTTTAGACTTTTCAATATGCGGTTCCCATATGACTACTATAAGAAAATATTTCCAATAGATTATATACGAATATATGGATTTTAATTTATGGTTATATACATATATATTTGGTTAATTAGGAATTATATATATATATGTGTATTCTATTTTCCTTCTATATGATTTGGAATAAAGTTTAGGTTATTTATATATATTGAATATATATAATAAATTATTAAATCTTTTGAGGAAAAGAATTATAGATTGATTTATTTAATCATTTGAGTTATTATATATGTATAAGTGAATATTTTGGGCTTTATTTGATGAGAATTCCTAAAAATTATTATTGAGGATTTTTCTCCGATAGAATTATGTCTTCTTGAAAATTTTCTAAATAGTCTCAAAATATTTTCTAAATAAATATATACACTTTCTAAACAAGAATTATTTTCCTAAATATTTTTCAAAGTATTTATCTAAAACTAATTTTACTGATAAAAATATATTTTTCAAATATTATAATTATTTTCTTAAATAGTTATATATATATATATATATATATATATATATATATATATATATATATATATATATATATATATATATATATATATATATATATATAGTTACGTAAATTCTTTCAATTATGAGTCCTTGACCGTGACTAATCGAACTTTCTATTTTCTTGCGAACCCGAATTCTTCACATCGACCCCAGTCAAGCGGAATGTCCTGAATTATCGGTTTCACCAGCTAAGGACCTCAGGCAAGTGCATATATTTATTGTTTTCGTTTCTAATGGGTTCATTTACATGTTATACATGTCTTGTTGCTTGTTGACACGCTCGTTACACATATATTAGTATTTTGGATTATTATACATATTAACTGTCTTTTACATGATTACCCTACTTGCGACTTGTATCACGCCCCAGAACCAGAATACCGGAGAGCGGGAGAATGACTCAGCTAGCTATGTATTATGGGTAGATGAATACTGTATAATATGATCAATGCTGTCTAACGACGAGGGGTGCATACTACATAAAAGTCTCACTATGGTCACTCCACATCTATTGTCTCAATCATTCAAACAAGAAGCAATAATAGAGAACATGTAAGATAAAGCAGTAAGGCGTCCCAAACGCTCAGTCAAAATATTCTTGAGATTTGGCTGTATAAAATATAGCCAGACGATATAGCTAGGTATACACAATTGTTATCAGCTGCAGTCTAACTTAGTTACAATTATGTAAAGGTAAGTGCAAGATAGTCCGACTAACATGTCGGTGCCAAACGACAATAAGTAAAGTAAGTAGTAAAACGAGCAGGAAAGCAAGAACCCACTCGTGTCCTCCTGCGATCATTTCTCTAGTATTGACCATCTTGGAGGTGGAAGTAAGCTGAGTCCTCGGGAGCTGCCTCTAAATCTGGCCATGCAAAACCAGAGAGGTTAGACCTCTAATAGCAAGTACCTCAAGGAAGCACGTTATGAGAAATTAGAACCAGTGATAAGAGTTAAGAATATGATAAATAGATCTCTGATTGCTACTGGGGTTAGCACAACATCACGACACTTCAAGCCAACTTTCCAACCAAACAAGGACAGAAGTTGACCCGTAATGTCCTGACGTTCTGCTCATCTCAGTAGTTAACAGAGTAGGCACAGTACACAAACAAACCAATTTAAACGGCCATACAACTACTACGGCTTACTATTGTGAGTTCCAAGTTGTCTTGAAAACATGCAATAAAGGATTTCTCAGTTCTTACAATGTACAAGCAAGGCTAGTCTACCCAATAATCAATTGCGCCAATCATGAATTAGACGTGTCCCAGCGGGACACCCGTCATCAATATACAGTAAATATAAACAGATACCATTCCCTACCCGTGCGACAGATTTGCAATATCCGTAGGAACCAGCCGGCATGTCGGGGCACTAATTGTCCCGAGATGGCTACCATGTAAGAACTCGAGAATCCATTCTCTCCATGCAGTAGTTATTTTTATTTAGCTTAGTAGATCCTTTGTTAATTGAAATCTCATACCGTGGATCATGATCATTTTGAATGAGTATTCCCGTACAGAGTACGATATGCATAACTCTACAACGATACCCGTGCGGCTAGGTTGTAGGTCTTACATAGCGTAATGCAACAATCAAGCCTAGCCACAGAATAATTATGCCTTGACCGTAAGGTACACATGTTGCTTTTGCAGAAAAATGGAAGTCAATATGTGTCCATATGCCAATGTTCGGATCGGCTAGTCGATCGCAATGGTTCATGGTTCATACATGAATGTGTCTCATTTAATTCAATAAGACGAATAGACAGTCTTCTAGTTCCAACTAGGAATGCATGATCAATCATTAGTCAAGGTAACGATCAATATCAATTCGAGACAAGAAACAGCCAAAAGGCGGCAGTAGATGGATGCCCATCTATGCGACAAGGCAAGTCAGGATCCCATGCGGTAGTATGTAGATGCCCATCTATGCGGCAGGGTAAGTGGGTACCCATCTATGCGGCCAGAGTCAAACCAGAATCCCATGCGGCAGTAGATGGATGCCCATCGATGCGACAGGATAAGTGGGTACCCATCTATGCGGCCAGAGTCAAATCAGAATTCCATGCGACCCGGGAGCCAAGGGCCATGGCCTATGCGGCCAAGGATCGCCATACAACAAGGGCCAAACTGCCATGCAGCATGCGGCTAGGGGGACAGGGGCCATGCGGCAAGGCTGCCAAGAGCCATGCGGCAAGGGCAAAACAGGGGCCATACGGCAAGAGGGAAACATGAGCCATGCGACAAGGCTGCCGAGAGCCATGCAGCAAGAGGGAAACAGGGGCCATGCGGCAGGCTGCCGAGCGCCATGCGGCAAAAGGGAAATAGGGGCCATGCGGCAAGGCTGCCGAGAGCCATGCAGCAAAAGGAAAATAGGGGCCATGCGACAAGGGCCAAAGAGATAATACGGCAAGGAGGGGGGCCGCATGAAGAGTGGAGTACCTATGCAGCCAAAGAGGAGTCGCATGGGTCCTTGCCGCATGAAAAGGCCATGCGGCATCACTGTTCTTCTTCTCCAACTTTTTTGAGAAGAACCTGGGAAGTTGGGGGTTCCCAGACTTCCCAACCTTCAATCTAAGCCCAAATCTGCACTTCCATAGGTCAAAATAGGGTAGAATAAAATTCTCTACAACATAGAACAACTAGATTTTGAAGACAAAGAAGTTTGATAGGTCAAAACCAAGAAAAAACCGAAAGTAACATAAACTTAGATCTACAAAAATACACCCATGAAAACCAAAAACTCCATGTTCTAAAGAGACTTAAAATCAAGTAAGGAAGAGAATGGAACAATAATACTTGAGGTCCATCATGAAGCAAGTTGTACTTGCCTAAGCTCTCTAGGTTGGTGGGAGAGTAATGGAGGATGAAGAAGAACTAAATGAGAGTAATGAAGAGAAAAGTAAAGGGGTATAAATATCAAGCCCAAGTCAAAATCTTCACCACCCATTCCTTCCTACAAGATCTAGGCCATCCACTCCTGATCATGATGAACCCAGCTAAACCAAGTGCTTAAGCAAAAGCAGAAAATAAAATACAAAAAAATTAATTAGCATGAAATTACAGAATAAATGTATGATAAGTAAAATACATTCAAGCAGTACATGTATAAAAATACGTATTCTGGGAACTGGGAGTGACATCTCTACCTCCTTAAAAAAATTTCGTCCGCGGAATTTCAATTCCAAGTAGGCTAGAAACAATAGAGCTAGACTAATCCAAGTACAAGCAATTTTAGTGAGCAAGCAGTCATCTTACAATATCAATTGCAAGTAATATATCTATATTTATCAATCTACGACATCAAGCAATTCTATTCATAGGGTGTTAAGCATGAGGAGTCAAGACAATCAAGGTACACGGAAAGAAATATACCTTGTGAGTCAAATAGGTGCGAATACCGTGATCGGATATCATCCTCACGTTTCAACGTTGACTCTCCTAAGGAGTGATGACCCCAAGCAACTCGGACAAGGCTAATTGTTCGGTTCTTCTTTATCTTCTCTCTTCGGTCTAAAATGGACACAGGCTGCTCCTCGTAAGACAGGTTGGTACCAACAACTAGCTCAGAATGATCGAAGATATGGCTTGGGTCCGATACATACCTTCGCAACTGAGATACAGATACATGAAATACATCATGTACCTCACATAACGAAGGTGAAAGGGACAAACGATAAGCAACATCGTCTACCCTATCGAGGATAACAAATGGGCCCACGTATCGTGGACTCAACTTCTCGCGAACGCCAAATCTAATGATCCCACGGGTAGGTGAGATCCGCAAGAACATGTGGTCTCCAACAGAAAATTCTAGCGGTCTACGATGTTGGTCTGCCCAATGACGATGTCGATCTTGCACAACTCGAAGTCGCTCTCTTATCCCCTTAACCACTTCAACCGTCTGAACAATCATTTCTGGGCCTAACAACTTCTTCTCCCCAATATCATCCTACGCCAGTGGCGACCTATACTTCTTACCATATAGTGCTTCAAATGGTGCCATCTGGATACTGGTTTGATAACTGTTGTTATACGAGAACTCGACTAAGTGCAGGTGACTCTCCCAAGATCCTCCAAAATCTAGGGTACAAGCTCATAACATATCTTCTAAAGTCTGAATTGTTCTTTCTGATTGCCCGTCCGTCTGTGGGTGATACGCCGTACTAAATCTTAACTTGGTACCCAGGCTATAATATAAACTCTTCTAGAAATGTGATGTAAAATGTGTATCTCTATCTGATACAATACTGATAGGGACCCCATGCTGCCTGACTATCTGCTGCATATACAACTCTGCCAACTTTTCTGTAGATTGCCCTACTCTAAAAGGAAGAAAATGTGCCACCTTCGTAAGCCGATCTACTATCACCCAAATAGCATCCTTACCACTTGGTGATCTCAGTAAACCGGTCACAAAGTCCATTATGATATGCTTCCACTTCCATTTCGGGATAGAAAGCGGTTGTAATAATCCAGCTGGCCTCTATTATTCTGCCTTCACTTGCTGACATATTAAGCAACGAGAAACGAATCTAGCTCTCTCTCTCTCTTTATTTCGTTCCACCAGAAGTGCTGCTTGATATCTTGGTACAATTTGGTCCCTCCAGGGTATATAGAATACTGAGAACTGTGGGCTTCTTCCATAACCTCATGTCTGATATCTCCACTTGGCATACATAGACGTGATCCAAATCTAAGTGTACCATCTTCGTGAATTTTTATTTTCTTCCTGAGTCCTGACTCACATTTTGTCCTAAGCTTCTGAATCCTTGGGTCCTGTGCCTGAGCTGCCTTGATCCTATCTACTAAGTCGGATTGAACCCGTAGACTTGCTAGAATTCCTACATCACTAGGAAGTATAACCTTGATGCCCATCTCTAAAAGGTCTTCTGAAATATGTTTTTATGATGTCAACATAAATGTGCCACCTCTCCTGCTAAGAGCATCGGCTACCACGTTAGCCTTGCCTGGATGATACTGAAGCTCCACGTCGTAATCCTTGATCAACTCTAACCATCTTCCCTGTCTCATGTTCAGTTCCTTCTGAATAAAGATGTACTTCAGACTTTTGTGGTTTGTGTACATGTCCACTTGATCACCGTACAAGTAATATCTCCATAGCTTCAAAACAAATACTACTACCGCCAACTCCAAGTCATGAGTCAGATAATTCTTCTTGTGGTCTCAAAGTTGCCTAGATGCATACGCTATCACCTTTCCATGTTGCATTAGGACACACCCAAGTCCCTTTCCTGATGCGTCACAATATACAGTGAAACCTCCGGGTCCAACTGGTAATATAAGAATAGGTGCCGATATCAACTTATGCTTCAAATTCTCAAATAATGCCTGACATTCTGCTGACCAGACGAATGGTATATCCTTTCGTGTCAAGCGGGTCATGGGTATGGAAAGTCTTGCAAAGTTTGATATGAACCTTCTGTAATATCCTGCCAATCCCAAGAAACTTCGTACATCCGCTACAGTCTTAGGCATTGGCCAACTTTCTACTGCTTCTACTTTCTTGGGATCCACTGCCACTCTGGCCCCTGATATGATGTGCCCTAAAAATGAAATACGGTCTGACCAAAACTCACATTTGCTGAGCTTGGCGTACAACTGGTTCTTTCTCAAAACTGTAACACTTTTTTGAGGTGATCTTCATGCTCTTCTTCACTAGCTAAGTATACGAGAATGTCGTCGAGGAACACATTGACAAATTGATCTAAGTATGGCATAAAGATGCGGTTCATCAAATCCATAAATATTGTTGGAGCATTGGTCAAACCAAACGACATAAGTAGGAATTCGTAATGCCCGTACTTCGACCTGAATGTTGTCTTGGGAATGTTCTCTTCTCGAACTCTAACTTGATGATACCCTGACCGAAGATCTATCTTGGAGAAAACTCTTACTCTACTCAATTGATCAAACAAGTCGTCGATTCTTGGTAGTGGGTACTTGTTCTTTACTATTGTCGCATCGAGCTTTCTGTAGTCAATGTACAATCTTGATGACCCATCCTTTTTTCCTACAAGTACCACTGGTGCTGCCCATGGTGACTCGCTGTCTCGAATGAACTTCTTCGCCTTCAGTTCCTCTACGTGCTAATACACCTTGGCCTGCTCTGAATCCGACATTCTGTAAACTCGATCCGATATCGGTTTAGTTCCAGGTGCTAATTCTATACTGAACTCAATATCTCTTTTGGGTGGTAGACCTGGAAGTTCCTCAGAAAACACATCAATAAACTCTTCAACTATCTTCGGAACTTGAACTTCTTCCATTGCCGCTACTATTCCTTCTTCTTGTTGAGTTGCCACTGATCTGACTAAAGTAAATCGCTCCATGCCTGGAATAGATACACTCCCTCTACGAAAATCTATTATGGCACAACTGTCTTTCATCCAGTCCATACCTAAGATAACGTCAAAATTCCTCATAGAAAATTTTATTAACCTGGCGGGTAAGGAACGCCCGCACACTACAACTCTATACGCTAGAATAACTCTACTAACTCCTACGAGCCCATTACCAGTGAGTATATTCAACCTCCTTAGCAATGCTTCAAATTCCATTTCTAGTCGTATCATAAATTATGCAGATATAAATGAGTATGATGCTCACGAATCAAACAATGCGACTGCGGGATATGAGGCGACGAGAATGTTACCTGCCACAACATCTTCCGACTACCAGTGAGTATATTCAACCTCCCTAGGCCTCCTTATTGGTTCCCATGCTGTGGCCTAGCCTGGTGCTGCTGTTGGCCTCTGCCTGGGTGATGTTGGGGTGGCCTATGTTGTTGCTGCTGCATCGGCGGTCCCTGCTGCCGAAACATCTGAGCCTGTGACATCAACGGACGTTGTGCCAATGGTCTCACCGCTACCGCTGGTCCTTGGTACTAGCCTGCCCCTGGTGCTGGCAGAGCAGGAAATTGTTGTACTGGTCCTTCTGACCTCGAATTCATATGACAGGTGGAAACCCGATGATCTAGACTCCCACATATCAAACACTGTCCGTTCAATGCCCGACACATATCTCTAGTATGCCCTGCCTTCCCACAATAAGTGCAGCCCGTTGGGGGTTGCTGGTTCTTCCTCTGTTGCTGTTGTTGCCTTGCTGGGGGTGCTGGCCCTCGCATTGCCACATCGTGAATGCGAATGCCAGGGGGTTGTGCTGTAACTAGGGGCGCTGCTCCCCCTCCTCCTTCAATCTGATTGTGAGATCTTTTCTGACCTCCAGTCCTAGATGTGATCCTCTGGATGGTGATCTCATGCCTTCGGGTTGCCATCAATACCTCATCGAAAGTCTGGTAGTTGTGCCCCTCTATCAATTGCAAGAGTTTAAGATGAAACCCTTGCTGAAACCTCATAGCCCTCTGGCTCTTCGTTGCTACCATCTTCGGGGTAAACCTACTCAGTCTGAAGAACTCTGCTGCATAAGCATCTACTGTCTTGCCAGCCTGCTTGAGGTTGATAAACTTCTATTGCAGCTCGAACCGCGCCACAACTCCATAGTACTTCGTCTTGAATCTCGTAGAAAAATTGTCCCAAGCAACAGGACGTCTGATGCCCACTTCTTCTGATTCCCACCAATCACGTGCGAGGTCCTAAAGCAACAGCTTCACTAGATCCACACGTTCTTTCGTCGGTACCTTAACCGCTGTCAAAATAGCCTCGATGTCCTTAAGCCATGTATCTGCTGAAATGGCATCTTCTATGCCCTCGAAACGATGGGGGTTGTACTTCCAAAATCTGGTTGATGCTCCTGAATCACTCCTCACCCCTCTTTCCAAAGCCGTCTGCAATCCTTGGTTGAGTAATACATTCTGCTCTTTTAGCTGAGTGTGCATACGTTGCTGGGCCAACATATGATGTTACTGAGTAGCCATCATCCCTCTCATGACCTCCAGAAGGGCTGGTGTGTCTACTTCCACAGGGGTAGGTGGAACTGTTGGGGGCGTTGGAACCTCCGGATATTGCGGTCCAGCTGCTGGTTCCACTATCACCTCTTCTCGGATGGTCTCTTGAGATAGTACTGGCCCTTGTTGCTGATCAACAGGGTCTTGCTATTCATGTTGCCCTTGTTGTTGCTGTCCAACTCTGACAGATCCGGACGAAGTGCCCCTAAGAAAAAGGGACAAGAGAACAATCAAACGATCGGACAGAAAAGATCAATGAAGTCAAAGGATACTGGAATGTCAAGCTAGGATCGAGAACAACGAATCATGAGATCAAGGGGAAACATGTGTGATTGAGACATCCTATAAATTAAAACACCTCACAAGTCTAAAATCAGACCTGCATGGGCCACCACTAAAACCTTGTCACGCCCCAGAACCAGAATACCGGAGAATGGGGGAATGACTCAGCCAACTACGTATTACGGGTAGATGAATACCATATAATACGATCAATACTGTCTAACGACGAGGGGGTGCATACTACATGAATGTCTCACTATGGTCACTCCACATCTATTGTCTTAATCATTCAAACAAGAAGCAATAATAGAGAACATATAAGATAAAGCAGTAAGGCGTCCTAAACGCTCAGTCAAAATGTTCTTAAGATTTGGCTGTACAAAACATAGCCAGATGATATAGCAAGGTATACACAATTGTTATCAGCTGCAGTCTGACTTAGTTACAATTATGTAAAGGTAAGTGCAAGATAGTCCGACTAACATGTCGGTGCCAAACGGCAATAAGTAAAGTATGTAGTAAAACGAGCAGGGAAGCAAGGAACCCACTCGTGTCCTCCTACGATCATTCCTCTAGTATTGACCATCTTGGAGGTGGAAGTAAGCTGAGTCCTCGGGAACTGGCTCTAAATCTGGCCATGCAAAACCAGAGAGGTTAGACCTCTAATAGCAAGTACCGCAAGAAAGCACGATATGAGGAATTAGAACCAGTGATAAGAGTTAAGAATATGATAAATAGATCTCTGATTGCTACTGGGGTTCGCACAACATCACGACACTTCAAGCCAACTTTCCAACCAAACAAGGACAAAAGTTGACCCGTCATGTCCTGACGTTCTGCTCATCTCAGTAGTTAACAGAGTAGGCACAGTACACAAACAAACTAATTTAAACAACTATACAACTACTACGACTTGCTACTGTGAGTTCCAAGTTGTCTTGGAAACATGCAATAACGGATTCCTCAGTTCTTACAATGTACAAGCAATGCTAGTCTACCCAATAATCAATTACGCCAATCATGAATTAGATGTGTCCCAGCGGGATGCCCGTCATCAATATACAGTAAATATAAACAGATACCACTCCCTACCCGTGCGACAGATTTGTAGTATCCGTAGGAACCAGCCGGCATGTCGGAGAACTAATTGTCCCGAGATGGCTGCCATATAAAAACTCGAGAATCCATTCTTTCCATGCAATAGTTATTTTTATTTAGCTTAGTAGATCCTATGTTAATTAAAATCTCATGCCGTGGATCATGATCATTCTAAATGAGTACTCTCGTACAAAGTACGATATGCGTAACTCTACAACGATGCCCGTACGGCTAGGTTGTAGGTCTTACATAGCGTAATACAACAATCAAGCCTAGCCACGGAATAATCATGCCTTGACCGTATGGTACACATGTTGCTTTTGCAAAAAAATAAAAGTCAACATGTGTCCATATGCCAATGCTCGGATCGGCTAGTCGATCGCAATGGTTCATGGTTCATACATAAATTTTTCTTATTTAATACAATAAGACGACTAGCCAGTCTTCTAGTTCCAACTAGGAATGCATGATCAATCATTAGTCAAGGTTACGATCAATGTCAATTCGAGACAAGAAACAGCCAAAAGGCGGCAGTAGATGGATGTCCATCTATGCATGTAGTATCCCGTCCCGCTCAGTCAATCGGAGAAAAAGGAACGCCAACAGCATTCGGACTTAGCCTTGCAATGGCTGCTCGAAGCATCGCTCAGTCAAGACGACCGCTCGCTCAGGTGGGGTAGTTTCGGTGAACTTGCCTCATCTTAGCCTTCCTATAATAAATCGCATGTTTTCAACTTGCACAAGTAGGCTTGATATTAAAAGAGACGAATCCACATAGCTAAGGGAATAATCCCGACAGGTCGAAATGAGTTAGAATATGGAAAGGTCCAATGGTCGGCTTAGAGTTGGTGCACGGCGTGCTTTGAAAATGATACTCGATCCTTCATCCCGTGGCTTGGGAGAAGAAAAGTTGGTTGAGTAGGTGAAGTTATGAACGTAGCATAAGTCATAGGCGTCACCCGCATGAATACTTCATAAAGCGTGCACGGTCCCATCGTCCAAGACTTGGCATAGCCTTGGTTTGCCCATGAGTTAAGTTGCGTTGAACGGATTGTGACATAAGTCTAAGCACCCAAATGACTTGGTCGTTCGAAGTCGAATGCGTGCACGACACATTCCCACGACGTAAAGCTTCACGTAGTCTTTGCTCGTCAAGTTGTTGCAAAGTTAAGTAAGGAAAGGACTATCAAATAAGCGTTCGTGAGTTGAATACTCTCACAATCCCAAGGCCCGTCGTATAAAGTATGATTCAGACGGTAGTGTTGCATAGAACACAATTGGCTTAAGGCACGATGGACGGACTTAGCGTTTTAAGACACGGGCTACGGTTGATTCATTGAGTTTGGAAAAAAAGCTAGGAAGAAGTATGCTCGTGGCTATATGTCGTCGAGGCGGTCTCAGAAGAAAGAAGTATGCTCGCGGCTATAGGTCGTCGAGGCGGTCTTAGAAGAAAGAAGTATTAAACTTGGCCCTAAAAGAAATGGTGACACTAGAGGTAGCATGACTGTGTGAGACGCCAGTTTGAGTCGAGTCTTGCATGGTCATGGACAACTTGTCGACAAGGTGGGTCATTTTTCTGTACGGCAACCCGGCGGCCACGGGACCGTTGCGGCCGCGATTAGAAACGAGTAATTAGCTGCGCTGGGCGCGAGTTAGGCGGGGACTTGCAGCGGGGCTAGCTACTCGCGCTGAAAGGGCACCCGTCTAACAAAAGCTAGAGGAGTCCACGATGGCTCTGGGAGTCAGTGACCAATTCATATAGGTGAGTCGGCACGGGCGACAATCCGCGTGTGTACCTTTGGATTGAGTTGAGATATTGAATGTGTGTACAGTTAGGACAAAAATGTTTGGGCCTAAGAATGGCTACAACATAGGCGACCTGCTTTGGCATGAGATGTGGCATCGAGTCTCAAGTGTTGATATATGAGTTGTATAAGTTGGGTTTGAGTTATTCAAGTTAAGTCAGGAATCGCCGCAAGGCAAGTCGGTTGAGTGACACTTAGCCCAGAAGTCTTGATTGGGTCAGTTGGTGATCAAAGTAGCATGGGCCGCGAGACAGCGATGTGGTTTAGTCTTACTGAAATGCGAGGCATGACCTCAATATGGGCTTTGTAGCACGGTCACATGGAAAAGAAGTCTATCGTTTAGTTGCGTCTCTGATTTTGGGCCGTAAGGCAACCACGACTTGATAGGTTAACGTTGATGTTGCAAGCACGGGATGGTCTCGAGACACAAAATAGGCCAAAGCGTCGGTCCTAAAACTGAAAGACTAGAAAGACAATTGATAGAAATGGACTATGTTGCACAAAGTAAATCAAACGTGTTGGTTTTGTATGGGTGGGCGAGGAGCTCATTCCATCAGTACAGTTGACTACTGACACCCACATAGTTTTCATGTACAGGTACAGGTAGAAGCTCGTGGCGCGGAGCTCGCTTGGATGCGCAGAGGCACGGAGTTCCTTGGCGATTCGAAGCGTGCGGCCGCATGGAGTCAAGACTTATACGAGACATAATATATGGAGGTCGCCTTCCAAAGCATCCGCTGGCTCAAGACATGTATTGAGAGATGAGAGAGAGAGCTGAGTGACTTGTAGTGTGAGATGAGTGAGCTTGGGTGAGCTTGAGAGACTTGTAATCTTGGCCTTACGTCCCATTGTAACCTTTGTTTCAATATCAATAAAAGAGTGTTTTGCAATGACTTGTGTTTTGCTTCAAATTCTGCTGCTATTATTCAATGTCTCTGCTTGGGACTTCTGTACGACGACCCCGTCGCAGCCGCTGAAATCGGCCGTTATGGAACCCGCCTTGCACGAGCGCAATCTAGGCTTGTGCGACATCACGCCTTAGCGAGGACGATCGCTCCTAAGGGAGCGGGACGTGACAAAATAGTATCAGAGCACGACTTTACGTCCTTAGAATATCGATTGAATTCTTTAACTCCGTTGTTTCCATAAACACTGAATTGTTGCTTCCGCAAAGTTGATATCGTTGGTGCGCTCTCTCTCAAATGTCCTACGGGATGTCTATACAATAAGTCTAAATAATTTACAAAAAGTAGGTGAACAATTTTTGAAAAGAAACAAAAAAATGGTTTGTGTAAGCACGGTTGGCTAAGTCGGGCTGGGCATATACACCAAGGATTTGCGTCGACCCTAGCAAAGTCGAGTACAGAATTCGTAATGTTTTGTGCTAGAATGAGTTGAACTCGATTGAGTAAAGTGAGATGACTATTGATAGGTGTGCTATTGAGAGGCGATAACGTTGATGCAATACAGATGAGCGTGCTTGAAATTTAAGGAATCGTTCGGACGGAAATACGAGAAAGTAGATTGTGAATCGAATGATAAGTTGAGGATTTGTTGAATAACTTCACCCCTGAGTGGTGTATGCGATAGCCTCAGGGATGTCGATTGATCGATTGAGGATACAGGGTGTCGATGAGTCTTTCAGCAAGCGTCGCACATATGCAATGCCTTAGATCGTGTACGATGGAGTAAGTTATTGTCTTAAAGTTTGATAAGTTGATTCGAACGGCCTAGAAATTGATACGCACGGAACGTGCATGAGATTGAGGATTGTACAAGTATGAAACGCGAAGATAATTGAGTAGATAAATCATATCGAGGAAAAGTTAAGGTGTAGCAAACGAATGACTTGATAAAGGAAATCGATAGGTGGATCGTATAGAAAAGTTAGCACGATAGGAAGATAGCGTGCATGAAAACTTGAATGTTGAAGTTACGCAATGGCTTTAAGGATTGGATTGAATGTTGCTCGATGATTTGAGTTAGCAAAGAATGATGCAAATTGAGAAAATACATTGGTTGATGACTTAAGATAGACGGATGAACAATACGTGAACTCGGGTTTGAGGAAATTGATGTGTGAATGATTCGAGGGATAATGATCGAACTTGAATTTAAATGTCGAGGAGATTATCTAGTTGGACGATAGCATCATTCGTACGACTCGAAATTGGTTGCAAAGGAAGATCGTCAGGTTACGCATATCGTCGATGGTATTGAGGTGTATCAAAGATTGATATGCGATAACTCGAGGGTGCTCTGACTCGACGAATGATGATCGTGCAAGTGTTATTGTTCGGTTGGATGTAATACTTAGGACTTTGATTGAGATGAATGTTGGATGAAAATAGAAGTGTCTTGAGGGTTACGTGGATAACCACAACATCGACATTCTTGCCTTGCGCGAGCGCAACTCTAGCCTCGCACATGCGTTACATCGAATTTGGGGCAATCGTTTTGCGTGAGCGTTGACATGGTGATTCATGTCACAGGAATGATCGAACTCAGAAAATCAGGACGCGGCAACGTTGATTATCACGACTTGTTGGTTTGATACGAAAGAAAATTCGAGGATGTTAGGACTTGCGATTGATGATTGAATAAACTTGAGGATCGAGTAGGTCCAATTCACGCATCGAGAATGAATTAGTCTAGACACAAAACAAGAGTTACGTCCCGATGAGGATGATTATCCCACGGGTGCGTGCATGGTGATTCATGCCCACCGTGGATAATCAGAATCGCGTGAGATCGGGGCACAACATATTGTTAAGCTAGACGACCTCATGATCGATTACGTGAATTGGAATAGATGACTTAGGAAATATGGAATGTTAAATTTTGGTTAGCGACGAATTGCGTCATAGCGTGCTTGAATTGAGAAGGATTGATAGGCGTATTATGTCGAACATATTCGAAGAAATAGACTATGCAAAATGGCTTGATGAACGAAGTGATATTGATTTGTTGAAGAATTGGTTGAAACGTGAGTTATCGTAGGATGGCTTTACTGAATGACTCGGACCCCGTGCGACAAATATTGGGATGTATGTAGGCAATCTATGCTCGAAGTTTAGAAATCGGAGTGATGCGAGCTTGGGTAGAAAACCCCGTACTATCAATTTGGTTTGACCTTAGGATGGGGTAAGTGTTGATATTGTTGTTTGGGAACTATGATTCCAATATTGACGGAAAGACATAGCCTAGCGGTTAGGCAGACGTCCGAGTGCGAAATGGTAGGATTGTGGAGGCACCACTCGCGAGTATCGGTTGACATGCATGTATATCAGGGACGCCCGAATATGTGCACGATCCGACTCGAGTGGTGATGGTGGATTCTCTATCACGAGGCTTGGCTGAAATGCATATATTTTAGGAACGCCTGGAATATGTGCACGATCCAACTAAGTGATATGTGGAATCAAGTAAAAACTAGAGGAATGGAGAAGTGTTGAGGATTTCGAAATAATGTTTAAAAGAAAAGGTTGAGGGTAGTGCGAGCGTGGCTCGAAATTGAGGAAACACATAGGAGTAGTATGTGCGAGAGTCCTTGAATATTGAGTAAAGGGATAAGTCGATAAGTGTACTCAGTTAGTATCGAGGGTGAAACTTTTTCTGAGTGGTGTATGATATAGTACCCCATCCCGCTCAGTCAATCGGAGGAATAGGAACGCCGACGGCGTTCGGACTTAGCCTTGAAACGGCTGCTCGAAGACATCGCTCGATCGAGGCGACCGCTCGCTCAGGTAGAGTAGTTTCGGTAAACTTGCCTCATCTTAGCCTTCACATAATAAATCGTATGTTTTTAACTTGCACAAGTAGGCTTGATAATAAAAGAGATGGATCCACATAGCTAAAGGAATAATCTCGACAGGTCGAAATGAGTTAGAATATGGAAAGGTCCAATGGTCGGCTTAGAGTTGGTACACGGTGTGCTTTAAAAATGGCACTCGATCCTTCGTCCCGTGGCTTGGGAGAAAAAAAGTTGGTTGAGTAGGCGAAGTTATGAACGTAGCCTAAGTCATAGGCGTCGCCCGCATAAATACTTCATAAAGCGTGCACGGTCCCATCGTCCAAGGCTTGGCATAGCCATGGTTTGCCCATGAGTTAAGTTGCATTGAACAGATTGTGACATAAGTCTAGGCACCCAAATAACTTGGTCGTTCGAAGTCGAGTACGTGCACGGCACGTTCCCATGACGCAAGGCTTGACGCAATCTTTGCTCGTCAAGTTGTTGCAAAGTTAAGTAAGGGAAGGACTATCAAATAGGCATTCATGAGTTGAATAGTCTCACAATCCCAAGACCTGTCGTATAAAGTATGATTCGGGCGGTAGTGTTGCGTAGAACACGATTGGCTTAAGGCACGATGCACGGACTTAGCGTTTTAAGGCACGGACAACGGTTGATTCATTGAGTTTGGAAAAAAAAAGGCTAGAAAGAAGTATGCTCGCGGCTATAGGTCGTCGAGGCGGTCTCAGAAGAAAGAAGTATTAAACTTGGCCCTAAAAGAAATGGTGACACCAGAGGTAGCATGACTGTGTGAGACGTTATTTTGAGTCGAGTCTTGTATGGTCATGGACAACTTATCGACAAGGTGGGTCATTTCCCTGTACGGTAACCCGACGGCCACGGAACCGTTGCGGTCGCGATTGGAAATGAGTAATTAGCTGTGCTGGACACGGGTTAGGCGGGGACTTGCAGCGGGGCTAGCTACTCGCGCTGAAAGAGCACCCGTCTAACAAAAGCTAGAGGAGTCCACGATGGCTCTGGGAGTCAGTGACCAATTCATATAGATGAGTCGGTACGGACGGTAATCCGTGTGTGTGCCTTTGGATTGAGTTGAGATGTTGAATGTGTGTACAGTTAGAACACAAATGTTTGGGCCTAAGAATGGCTACAACATAGGCGACGTGCTTTGGCACGAGATGTGGCAACGAGTCTCAAGTGTTGATATGTGAGTTGTATAAGTTGGGTTTGAGTTGTCCAAGTTAAGTGAGGAATCGTCGCAAGGCAAGTCGGTCGAGTGACACTTAGCCCAGAAGTCTTGATTGGGTCAGTTGGTGATCAAAGTAGCATGGGCCGCGAGGCGGCGATGTGGTTTAGTCTTACTGAAATGCGAGGCACGACCTCAATATGGGTTTTATAGCATGGTCACATGGAAAAGGAGTCTATCGTGTAGTTGTGTCTCTGATTTTAGGCCGTAAGGCAACCACGACTTGATAGGTTAACATTGATGTTGCAAGCACGGGATGGTCTAGAGACACAAAATTGGCCAAGGCGTCGGTCCTAAAACTGATCCTAAGGCAAGACTAGAAAGACAATTGATAAAAATGGACTATATTGCACAAAATAAATTAAACATGTTGGTTTTGTATGGGTGGGCGAGGAGTTCATTCCACCAGTACAGTTGAGTACTGACACCCACATAGTTTTCATGTGCAGGCACAGATAGAAGCTCGTGGCACGGAGCTCGCTTGGATGCATCGAGGCACGGAGTTCCTTGGCGATTCGAAGCGTGCGGCCGCATGGAGTCAAGACTTATACGGGATATAATGTATGGACGTCGCCTTCCAAAGCATCCACTGGCACAAGACATGTATTGAGAGATAAGAGAGAGAGAGAGAGCTGAGTGACTTGTAATGTGAGATGAGTGAGCTTGGGTGAGCTTGAGAGACTTGTAATCTTGGCCTTGCGTAACCTTTGTTTCAATATCAATAAAAGAGTGTTTTGCAATGACTTGTATTTTGCTTCAAATTTTGCTGCTATTATTCAATGTCTCTGCTTGGGACTTCTGTGCGATGACCCCGTCGCAGTCGCTGAAATCAGCCATTATGGAACCCGCCTTGTACGAGCGCAATCTTGGCTCGTGCGGCATCACGCCTTAGCGAGGACGATCGCTGCTATGGGAGCGGGGCGTGACAATGCGGCAGGGTAAGTCAGGATCCCATGCGGCAGTAGATAGATACCAATCTATGCGACAGGGTAAGTGGGTACCCATCTATGCGGCCAGAGTCAAATCAGAATCCTATGCAGTAGTAGATGGATGCCCATCGATGCGGCAGGGTAAGTGGGTACCCATCTATGCGGCCAGAGTCAAATCAGAATCCCATACGGCCCGGGAGCTAAGGGCCATGGCCTATGCGGCCAAGGATCGCCATGCAGCAAGGGCCAAACGGCCATGCAGCATGCGGCTAGGTGGACATGGGCTATGCGGCAAGGCTGCCAAGAGCCATGCTACAAGGAAAAAATAGGGGCCATGCGACAAGGCTGCCGAGAGCCATACGACAAGAGAAAAATAGGGGCCATACGACAAGGCTGCCGAGAGCCATGCGGCAAGAGGGAAACAGGGGCCATGCGGCAAGACTGTCGAGAGCCATGCGGCAAGTGGGAAACAGGGGCCATGCGGCCAGGGCCAAAGAGATAATACGACAAGGAGGGGGGCAGCATGAAGACTGGAGTGCCTATGCAGCCAAAGAGGGGCCGCAGGGGACCTTGCCGCATGAAAAGGCCATGCGGCAGGCACTGTTATTCTTCTCCAACTTTTTCGAGAAGAAGAACCTGGGAAGTTGGGGGTTCCCAGACTTTCCAACCTTCAATCCAAGCCCAAATCTGCACTTCCATAGGTCAAAATAGGGTAGAATAAAATTTTCTACAACATAGAACAACTAGATTTTGAAGATAAAGAAGTTTGATAGGTCAAAACCAAGAAAAAAACGAAAGCAACATAAACTTAGATCTACAAAAATACACCCATAAAAACGAAAAACTCCAAGTTCTAAAGAGACTTAAAATCAAGTAAGGAAGAGAATAGAACAATAATACTTGAGATCCATCATGAAGCAAGTTGTACTTGCCTAAGCTCTCTAGGTTGGTGGGAGAGTAATGGAGGATGAAGAAGAAGTAAATGAGAGTAATGAAGAGAGAGAAAAGTAAAGGGGTATAAATATCAAGCCCAAGTCAAAATCTCCTCCACCCATTCCTTCCTACAAGATCTAGGCCATCCACCCCTTATCATGATGAACCCAGCTAAACCAAGTGCTTAAGCAAAAGCAAAAAATAAAATACAAAAAAATTAATTAGCATGAAATTATAGAATAAATGTATGATAAGTAAAATACATTCAAGTAGTACATGTATAAAAATACGTATTCTTGGAACGGGGAGTGACAACTTGATTCCATAAGTACTAGCTGGAAGGAGAAATATCTTAGTAGGCGTGTGAACTACCCATTCCATCACCAAAATGTCTACACTTGACTAATAGCAGCTGCACACGACACGTACAGGGTGCCGGATTTACCCCTTAGCCGTTCACATGTCGAACCAGATATTTCAACACACGTAGATAGTTCTTAACTCAGTTGTTCTTCTTGTTTCTTCACCCATACCATGTCACCATGCTTTACTCATTTACTCTTTAGTTAGTATTCCTCATCATTAGATTTACCCGTTCTATTCATTATACTATAATGCTGATTACTTTCTAGTTTTCACTTCTAATATGCTATTATAATGTTCCGTAATTTATGTTATGTTTCGGATAGTTGTTATATGTATGCTTGTTCATTTCTGACTGGAAACCAACATTTTTCAGGTTTGCCGTGGCTTCTCTAGTATTAGGAGTTTCGGGTGTACTTGCAGACCAAACCTAGAGATTAGATAGATGTTGTAATCATTTTCAATATGTGTAAGAAACCTTGTACTTTTCTTTGAATGTAATTCTTATAAATGTTATAATCAATCACTACTAAAATAAGGCAAATTAGCGACGTCAGGATACGTCGCTAATTAAGGAAAATACGTCGCTAAACATAATTAGCGACGACTTTAGCGACGAAACATGAAGGTCGCGAAAAAGCTAGTCGCAGATGACAAATTTGTCGCCCACCATCGCTGTTTGCGACGTCAACCCAATGTCGCTGGGTCGTCGCAAAATTAGCGACGGATGGCGACAAATTTGAACGTCGCCAAATTAGCGACGTAGTGCGACTACGTAGCGACGTTATTTTTTTTTATGTGATGACATGGCATGCTGCCACGTTAGTAGTTTAGCGACGTACGACAACCAAATTAGCGACGTCAACTCTCTGTCACGTCAGCTACTAAGCGACGGATTGCAATGGATAGCGACGTGACGGTGCTAATTAGCGACGTCTGGATACGTTGCTATACGTCGCAGAATGTCACTATACGTCGCAGATATTATGAAATTTTTTAAAAAAATATGTTTGGTATTTTTGTTATGCTGTGTGTCTGTGTTTACACAGACACACATCATCACAAAAATACCAAATATTTTTTTTAAAAATTTGGGCAACACCTCCTTTGTATATCAGATCATCGCTTATAGCCCAGCGTAGGTATATTTGTCATCCCCGTCGCAGATATCACAAACATACATGTCCAAGTAAATATCATACATGTACTCAATAAAAATACCAACAAAGTAAATATCACCAACATACATGTCCAACAAACATACATGTCCAACAGAGTCAAATAAGAATGAAAATCAGTGTACCAATGATCAATAGGCCCATAGGGCCAATACATACAAAGGTGATAAAAAAATCTACTGGATCAATGTGGACCCCTGCTGCACATCTGAGATAGCATGTACTCATACTGCTCCTGTGTGAGCTCTACCATAGGGGAAGTAGGAGGCAATGCAACGTCTGGTGTCGACGTCGTCGATGGATCGGGAGGACGTATCTGCTCCAGCTCTCGCAGTCGCTCAGTATGCGCAACAAGGGTACTCACAATCCTCTGAGTACTCTCATCAATCGAAGTATGTACCTGAGTGAGTGAGGCAAACATGGTCCTCTGCGATCCCTCCAACTCGACCTGTCTACGCTATATGCGCTGCGTAGACTCGGTGAGCGTATGCAAGCTGGCAGCTGTAGCCTGCTACAGACTCATCAGCTCCTGTATACTGCGCTCGACCGCATCAAATCGTCCGGTGATCATCAGATCATCGGATCGTCGCTCTACGGTATGGTGATGTCACGACCCGCACCCTAGAGTTAGGGCACGAGAACGTAACAACGCCCAGCCTACGCCGCAGTGTCGGCGGTAGAACGCTGTCCTAGGTCTCAATGCATCTAACAGTATAAGACTAAACAGTTTATACTCCCCGAATGGGGGTGACATAGCAGATACAGTCTCAATCACATCTAGGGTAGAGCATGATAAAGATAGATAAAATATGAAACCCAAAATAAATACAGGAGATAGAAGTCTAAGTGTCTAAGATACATAAACCCAGAAATACATCTCAAAACTCAAATATAGTAATCCACAAAGTAAATACAGCTCCAGACAAAATGAAATAACTATCTAAACAACCTCTACTGTGTCTCCTCTAGGCTAGCAGGCAATCCCAGGCCATCTGTAAAATTTATCAACAGGTCCAGTCAGGACGGGAGCGAGCACAATACATCTCACGCAGTTCATATCGAGTTAGAAAATATAAAGCATGCAATAGAGTAAAGTACATAAAACGCTGAAAGAAGAAGATATATGAAAAACAGTAGAGATTTGATAACAGGAAATATCTAAATATGATAAGTAAGAACTGTAAGGAACATATGATTTTAGAGCACAATATGGTTATGTAAACGGGTTAGGTTATACAATAAAATGGGACTCCTTTGTACGTGGGTGTACAATGGACATATACAATTTCTTATACAATACGATTGATCACATAACCATTTCTACTCCCCCTCCCCAATCAATACACAAGGATCCAATTCAGTTACGTTACCTTATACAATGGCTTGTACAATGACTTGTACAATAGCTTGTACAATGGCTCAATGTGATACAGAGAGTACAATATGCACAATGAGTGTACAATGATAAGGGTATTCAATAAATATAATATGTAAGTGAAACGTACATCACAATATGTACTTAGTGAATACAAGGAGATAACATCTCAGAAGAAGATCCATATAGTACCAATCCGTGATAATGATCGTGTCAGCATCAAGTACAGTAATCTAGAGCAAGAATGTAAATCCATACAAGTATAAAACGGTCAGAGAATGTACCCGCCTCGATAACCTGAACAGCTGATAAGTATAGGGGGTCCCACTGAAGCCACAGAGTCCTATTTAAAGCAACACAGGTTACAAGGTGTTCAAGTTGAAAATAAATGAATCCACAAACAATCTATTTTTATCCTAGGTTCTTCTAAGTCAAAACAACTCTAGGTCGACTCCGGTCAACTGCACTAGTCAAACTAGGTAAAACTAGGTCATGCCCTAACCCAGCAAGTCTTACGAGGCCTAACCAAGACTATCCTAGCAAGCACACATCAATACAAGGCTATACAAGCCAACATACACCCGACTCTATATAGCATGCAATTATTCAATACTCAAATAGGCAAGAATTTACATTGGATATACACTAGGTAATCTATTACTTTAAGCTATATATGTCTACACATATATACACATGCATATATTGGTATTCAATATTAGGTCTATAATTATGGCATTTCAAATGGTTATATAAACTTATATATATTACAACACAATATGCTACCATATATATAATATACATACATAGCTAAGTTAACTATATTCATAAATACTTATTTAAGAGGCTATGTGTGTGTATGTGAACATGGCAAAGGGGCAAGTGAGGGTTAAATGGGCATACATAGTGTATACATATCAAAGAGTGTCAAAGTGTCAAGTGTGATAGTGTCAACATAGTGTAAGGGGTACATGAGGTAATATAGGATTTGTGTTAACATAGAACATTACATCTCATTAACTTGTATATTGCATACATTACATCTATTATTACATTACATTCATGCTTGCATTTATTCATCATTCATTTATTCTCTTGCACTACTATATGCACCATACATTACATACTATGGAACCTACATATTCATTACAAGCCATACTTATACATGCTTACATTAGATAGGATACTTACACCTCATACATCATTTATTTAACCATTTACTCATGCTTGCATTCTCTATTTAGTTACATAATATATATACATTAACATGGGTTAAAATTAAATAGAATATTATATTACACACAAGGGTGCACAAAATGCATATGTCGAATAGTAACTCCTTCTAATAATGAATACTGTACCATCTCAGTATGAATTAAACTCTATGCTTAAAGTATGTTATAGATCTATGTGTTAGCTTTTCGAAACTTTAAACGGATCGCATTTTCGTTTCCGGAAACTCCCGGAATCGCGAAAACACCGAGAACGCGTTTATTTTTCGTACAGCTGACACTCAAATAATTCTCCAGAAAGTTATAGAAAGAATTAGGCCTATTAATACATGTTTTTGGAAAGCTAACTTCAATACGCTTCTTTTAAAAAAAATGGAAGATTAAACCGAGCTTTGAGCTAGAAGTTATGACATTTCGAAGTTAGGGCTGAAATTAAAAACGTGGATAAAAATCATGACGGATTTAGATAGTTTGAGCCAAAAGAATACACAATATATATCCTAATTATCCACAACAATAATAGCAATAATAATATGAGGAACCACACTCACAAACTTGATTATATAATCATCATGAACCATTTATTACATATATAAATATAGATACACTCTCATTACAATATATATATATATAAATCTATATATGTAACATGAACACATCCACAACACAAAGGACACTCCTATGACCTCCAAATGGACACAAAATAGACACAAATGGAGATACAACCATGGAGGTCATTCCTATGGGTTCAAAATAGACCTATATGCATGAGAAAATGAAAAGGAGAAGGGATTTATACCTCCCGGTAGATCGAATCGAAGAAAAACCTTCCCGGAGCGACACCGACACGTAGAGATTCCAAAAGGACACGAACGAGCTCCGAATCCTCCCAAACTTGGGTAGCTTCCTCCTTGACTAGAATGGAGAAGGAAAAAAGAAGATTTGGTGGTGAAATAGAAGAATTTGGTGGAGAAATTGCTAGGGATTGCTCTCGGAATTTTGGAAAGAATAAGAGAGAGAAAAATAGATGGATAATGACAAATGGGAGGCTCAACCCTATCCTTATTGTGGCTGGCCATATAGGTGGTTTTGTCCTATTAGGAAAAGTCCAAAAGCCCCTACTAACCTATTCTATGAGTATTAGGAAAGGGCTAATTGGTTGGGGCTAAATTAGTCATTCTAAAGTCTCTAATCACACTAACCTTATCCATAATAATTAGTCTAACCTCTAACTAAAATATTTCTATCATGTGGACTAAAATTAATATCATGTGGGCCATGCCTAACTAGTGTGTGGGTCCCACTAGAGTCAAACTACCCCCGGGTCCCCGTTTCAAGTCGGATTGAGTTGAAATTCGAACCCGACTCAAATAACCCAAAAACAATATCATAAATAATAAAATAATATCAAAATAATTCAAAGAGGTCAAATACAAAAATATCCTTAGGCCAAAAATGATATTAAAATATCATAATCACATGGTTAGGCTCTAGGTCAAACAATCTCTAGGATTTTACTAGCAAAACGTCAAAATCACAAGTCATTGATTTAAATAATTTTAAAATAATTTAAAATCACCTAAAATCATATAATGAATTAAATATCATTATTAAAATAATTATAAACATGAAATTTCAAAATTACCCTCAATCAGAAAATTAAAATAAAATGAAAAAAATTAACCCAAAATTTAGGGTGCTCACATCCTACCCACCTTATAAAAATTTTGTCCTCGAAATTAAAATGTTCGTAATCCTTCTAGGTCAAACCCCCACAATCAAATCCCAGAACTTAAATAAATCATACCATTAAAGGGACGACATACAGGGTCATGGCATACGGTGGTAGTGAAAGTCTCATCTAGGTATTCTAGTCATGCTAAACCAAAACGGTCATAGGGTATCAAAACACACATGCAATCTAGGGTGCTAAACAAAAGTTACAAAAACAACAAACCATCAAAACTGTAAGGCAGTCTACCATCCTATATGAAAACTGATACTTATCATAAAAATAAAAAAAAGTAACTACCCATTATCTTTAAAGGGTTCAGAAAAAAAGAAAAAGAAAATCAAAATCAAAGTTAAGGAATGAAAGCCAATTCCATGGAAAATTTCCAATCACAATACGTATTAAGAATATTTAGTCTTGATACGATCTAAGTTGATCAAATTGGGGGAAATCAAGATTTAGGCAATATGGAGGACAGGTTCAACAAAGTCTGAGATCGAGCATACAAGGATAGAGATTCAGGTCACAATCAAATTTAATTCAATTAAGTACAACCCAAGATATAAATATGATAAAAAAAGATAATCGAAGTCGATTTGGTCGGATTAAGGAAACTAGGATTCAATGATATTGAAAAACCCCTTTTAGCGAAAACAGGAAAAGATTTCATACGAAGTCGGCAAATCATCCCTCTCTAATACTATCAGTTTATCATTTGCTAAACCATATTCTTTTTTTTTCTCACAAGTCCCAATATGAAAATCATCCTCTATATAACTATCATCGAAATTTTATAATCTTCAGTCATCTAAAACTTTACCACAATCACCATAGACAAAATCTTTAAGTTCCAAAACATTTTCCACGAAACATACCCCTCTTTTTAGGAGTCAACACTTATTCATTTAATCAAAATTTCAAATTCCTTCTCCTCGTTTTAAATTAGATCCGAAACCTCTAAATCCAGTTTATAGAATCCTTGGACTTGTTTAAATCGAGTCTCGTATTCACTAAACTCCAAACCACTATGTCACACAAAATTTATTCTTTTTTTTATAAATCAACCTTCATATTTTCTTCAACGTTCACCTTCAAATATTTTTTTTGAATTCTACAATTTTCTTCCAATCATCTAAAATAATTTCTATAACGTAAAATCCTTGTGTTCTCTCTGTCTCTAGTCACCATCTTACAATATCTAGTTCAATTTCGTATAATCATTTTATTCGATTAAATTCTCCTTTCCATCTCTAAATGTCTACATAGCCTTGTAATAGTTCCCAAGAATCAATAACAAAGATTTTTAAGTTCTCAAAACTAGGTTGACCTTAAACATCCTCATTAGTTTTGAAATACATCCATGAATTATTCATAACCCACTTTCTGTGATTGTTTCTAAATTGATAACTTTTATCCCTCGATTTCATTTTAAACCTTTACCACATCTCCATTTCAAATTTTTCATATTTGACATCCAACACTCTGATTCCTACAAAATCATCATATGGTAACCAATTACATCATTTCCGGACTAGATGATTTATATCACTTCCTCAACATTTCTCAGATAAAAATGATATAAAGATTCAAGAGTTTTCAAGATATAGCTGACAGAATTATATATGAGACAGAGAATTGATATAATCAGGACAGGTATATAAGACAAGGAATGATGGTAGTAAAGATATTGGCAGGAAAATAATGATAATAGAATCTGTTCTGCTTATCTATTTAAAAGAGGGACCCATTTTTTTTGAAACAAGAATTATAATACCAAATCCAAAATAAGGCCTAGCAAAATCATTGGTTTATTGTATTAAGAAGAAATAAATTTTTGTAAGAAGTTACACAAGGTTTATAAAACCAACTAAACTTACTCCTGAGTTAAATAATAGGAAACTTGACAAAACAAATAAATAAATAATAATTTTTTTTTTTGAATGACTGAAACAAAAATAGAGAAAATATGTTCAAAAATATTTAGGGCACAATCTGATAATCATATGCGTCTATCCAAAATCATGGTACTCTAAATCCTCGTCATACTAGTAAGCAAGGCTACGATAATCACAGAGCCCTTGACTTATGCACATATCTCTAAAATCATGGTATTTAACATTTTTACGGTGCCGCTAGCTTGGCTGCGAAAACCTTAAATTTTCACACCCGAGAAATATATCCAGAGTCAGACTATATGTCCTCACCATGCTGGCTAATGTGACTATAAAAGACTAGATTCCATAACATAGATGACCTAGCCCATATAATTTCATCTTGCCAAAAATTAAATTAAATCAACAATGAATACCCAAAAATTAAATCAATTTATCAACGAACATCAAAATTCAAAAATGAACAAAAATTCATCAAAATACAAACTCGGATGCAATAGCTATCATCAAAATTCAAATTCGACAGTCATCCATCAAAATCAATAATTACAAGCTCGAATTCAATAATAATCTATAAAAATCAAATTTAACAACAAAAAAAAGTAAAAATAAATCAAATCAAGGGAAAAAAGAGAGTTTTCAAATCGAAGTTAAAATAAGATTCTCAAGGGTCGTCCCAGGAATCTCTCAAGGGTTTCTAACTGTGATTGAGTACCTTCAAAATATATTCTATTCCTACTGCAGGCTGTAGTGGTACTCTAGTTCGAATACCACTACACTTTTAGTCTCGACCTGCATGGGCCACCACTAAAAACGTGTCACGACCCGTACCCTAGAGTTAGGGCACGAGAACGTAACAACGCCTAGCCTACATCGCAGTGTCGGCGGTAGAACGCTGTCCTAGGTCTTAATGCATCTAACAGTATAAGACTAAACAGTTTATACTCCCCGAATGGGGGTGACATAGCAGATACAGTCTCAATCACATCTAGGGTAGTGCATGATAAAGATAGATAAAATATGAAACCCAAAATAAATACAGGAGATAGAAGTCTAAGTGTCTAAGATACATAAACCCAGAAATACATCTCAAAACTCAAATACAGTAATCTACAAAGTAAATAAAGCTCCAGATAAAATGAAATAACTATCTAAACAACCTCTACTGTGTCTCCTCTAGGCTAGCAGGCAATCCCAGGCCATCTGTAAAATTTATCAACAGGTCCAGTCAGGACGGGAGCGAGCACAATACATCTCATGCAGTTCATATTGAGTTAGGAAATATAAAGCATGCAATAGAGTAAAGTACATGAAACGCTGAAAGAAGAAGATATATGAAAACAGTAGAGATTTGATAACAGGAAATATCTAAATATGATAAGTAAGAACTGTAAGGAACATGTGATTTTAGAGCACAATATGGTTATATAAACGGGTTAGGTTATACAATAAAATGGGACTCATTTGTACGTGGGTGTACAATGGACATATACAATTTCTTATACAATACGATTGATCACATAACCATTTCTACTCCCCCTCCCCAATCAATACACAAGGATCCAATTCAGTTACGTTACCTTATACAATGGCTTATACAATGACTTGTACAATGGCTTGTACAATGGCTTGTACAATGGCTCAATGTGATACAGAGAGTACAATATGCACAATGAGTGTACAATGATAATGGTATTCAATAAATACAATATATAAGTGAAACGCACATCACAATATGTACTTAGTGAATACAAGGAGATAACATCTCAGAAGAAGATCCATATAGTACCAATCCGTGATAATGATCGTGTCAGCATCAAGTACAGTAATCTAGAACAAGAATATAAATCCATACAAGTATGAAACGGTCAGAGAATGTACTCGCCTCGATAACCTGAACAGCTGATAAGTATAGGGGGTCCCACTGAAGCTACAGAGTCCTATTTAAAGCAACACAGGTTACAAGGTGTTCAAGTTGAAAATAAATGAATCCACAAACAATCTATTTTTATCCTAGGTTCTTCTAAGTCAAAACAACTCTAGGTCGACTCCGATCAACTGTACTAGTCAAACTAGGTAAAACTAGGTCATGTCCTAACCCAGCAAGTCTTACTAGGCCTAACCAAGACTATCCTAGCAAGCACACATCAATACAAGGCTATACAAGCCAACATACACCCGACTCTATATAGCATGCAATTATTCAATACTCAAATAGGCAAGAATTTACATTGGATATACACTAGGTAATCTATTACTTTAAGCTATATATGTCTACACATATATACACATGCATATATTGGTATTCAACATTAGGTCTATAATTATGGCATTTCAAATGGTTATATAAACTTATATATATTACAACACAATATGCTACCATATATATAATATACATACATAGCTAAGTTAACTATATTCATAAATACTTATTTAAGAGGCTATGTGTGTGTATGTGAACATGGCAAAGGGGCAAGTGAGGGTTAAATGGGCATACATAGTGTATACATATCAAAGAGTGTCAAAGTGTAAGTGAACAAAGTGTCAAGTGTGATAGTGTCAACATAGTGTAAGGGGTACATGAGGTAATATAGGATTTGTGGTAACATAGAACATTACATCTCATTAACTTGTATATTGCATACATTACATCTATTATTACATTACATTCATGCTTGAATTCATTCATCATTCATTTATTCTCTTGCACTACTATATGCACCATACATTACATACTATGGAACCTACATATTCATTACAAGCCATACTTATACATGCTTACATTAGATAGGATACTTACACCTCGTACATCATTTATTTAACCATTTACTCATGCTTGCATTCTCTATTTAGTTACATAATGTATATACATTAATATGGGTTAAAATCAAATAGAATATTATATTACACACAAGGGTGCACAAAATACATATGCCGAATAGTAACTCCTACTAATAATGAATACTGTACCATCTCAGCATGAATTAAACTCTATGATTAAAGTATGTTATAGATCTACGTGTTAGCTTTTCGAAACTTTAAACGGATCGCGTTTTCGTTTCCGAAAACTTCCGAAATCGCGAAAACACCGAGAACGCATTTGTTTTTCGTACAGCTGACACTCAAATAATTCTCCAGAAAGTTATAGAAAGAATTAGGCCTATTAATACATGTTTTTGGAAATCTAACTTCAATACGCTTCTTTTAAAAAAACGGGAGATTAAACCGAGCTTTGAGCTAGAAGTTATGACATTTCGATGTTAGGGCTGAAATTAAAAACGTGGATAAAAATCATGACGGATTTAGATAGTTTGAGCCAAAAGAATACACAATATATATCCTAATTATCCACAACAATAATAGCAATAATAATATGAGGAACCACACTCACAAACTTGATTATATAATCATCATGAACCATTTATTACATATATAAATATAGATACACTCTCATTACAATATATATATAAATCTATATATGTAACATGAACACATCCACAACACAAAGGACACTCCTATGACCTCCAAATGGACACAAAATAGACACAAATGGAGATACAACCATGGGGGTCATTCCTATGGGTTCAAAATAGACCTATATGCATGAGAAAATGAAAAGGAGAAGGGATTTATACCTCCCGGTAGATTGAATCGAAGAAAAACCTTCCCGGAGCGACACCGACACGTAGAGATTCCAAAAGGACACGAACGAGCTCCGAATCCTTCCAAACTTGGGTAGCTTCCTCCTTGACTAGAATGGAGAAGGAAAGAAAAAGATTTGGTGGTGAAATGGAAGGATTTGGTGGAGAAATTGCTAGGGATTACTCTCTAGGAATTTGGGGAAGAACAAGAGAGAGAAAATAGATGGATAATGACAAATGGGAGGCTCAAACCTATCCTTATTGTGGCTGGCCATAAAGGTGGTTTTGTCCTATTAGAAAAAGTCCAAAAGCCCCTACTAACCTATTCTATGAGTATTAGGAAAGGGCTAATTGGTTGGGGCTAAATTAGTCATTCTAAAGTCTCTAATCACACTAACCTTATCCATAATAATTAGTCTAACCTCTAACTAAAATATTTCTATCATGTGGACTAAAATTAATATCATGTGGGCCATGCCTAACTAGTGTGTGGGTCCCACTAGAGTCAAACTACCCCCGGATCCCCGTTTCAAGTCGGATTGAGTTGAAATTCGAACCCGACTCAAATAACCCCAAAACAATATCATAAATAATAAAATAATATCAAAATAATTTAAAGAGGTCAAATGCAAAAATATCCTTAGGCCAAAAATGATATTAAAATATCATAATCACATGGTTAGGCTCTAGGTCAAACAATCTCTAGGATTTCACTAGCAAAACGTCAAAACGAGTCATTGATTTAAATAATTTTAAAATGATTTAAAATCACCTAAAATCATATCATAAATTAAATATTATTATTAAAATAATTATAAACACTAAATTTCAAAATTACCCTCAATCAGAAAATTAAAATAAAATAAAAAAAATTAACCCAAAATTTAGGGTGCTCACAGGTGATCAGAAATCTGCTGCTGCAACTCGCGATGCAGCTCGTCAATCTGACGACTAATATCCTGAGCTCGTGATGACGTCTGCGAAGCTGGAGACTGCGCACTGACAGAGGGGGCTCGGGATGACTCCGAAGCCAAATAGGCGTCGTAGGATCCCTTACCGTAGTACGTACCCTTCTGAAGACCACCAATCGCGGTCATCCAGAGGTCGCCCGGCGATGGAGCTGTAGGCGGCTGAAAGGAAGTACCAGCCCCTCCCTCTGCTGGCACACTAGCAGCAGCAGCCGCCTCCTCTTGTAGCGAAGAAATTCGACCTAGAACAATGTTTGCTAACGTCTAAGTGTTTGCTAAAGTCTATATTGATATCTATTTTCCTATTTTCTAAATTATAGTAAATTAATATAAAGAATAGAATGTACATATGCCTGCATCGCCCTCTCGTCAATGAACTCCCCAGCCCTTTGATGGGTGACCAGGAAGACGGTCACCATGTTGGGGTCCTCACCATTTTTTACCTGTTAAAATATATTATCTATTATTAGTATTAAATATTCTATCCAACTATATATAAAATGATGTCCGTCATAGAAAATGTACCAGACGACAAAAATGCTCCGTCATAGGAATGGAGCCACCACACCACTTACTGGCGCTCGACCGCGCCACCTTGGCCTTGTCAGACCACTCCTGGTACCTGGCCTCGCCGAATCTAGCCTTCATCGCAGTCCACTACTCTGGCATGATCCTACTATGGATCAGCTTTTCGGAGCGATCACGAGACTTCTGGTCGTGGATCGCATCACGGATGAGCTTGCCTACGACGGCAGAAAATTGGGCCTCGATCTTCGCCGCACGGTGTGGTGGATAGAAATAGGTCCTCTACAAGAAGCATAATAGAAAAGTTGTATAATATACACAAATGATTATTAAAATTTAAAAATAAACAAATTTTTTACCTTGAAGTGGGCCAACCAAAAGGCCTTTCTATCTGCGGGAGCATCTGAGTAGTTAATCGAAGGCCCACCATAGTTCTGTCTCAGAAATAACCCCAGCTGTCTCTGTACTACAGGATGCCGATATCTATACAATAATAAATTTCATGAATATATATGTACATATAATCATTTGAGAAATATATATTACCTAATTAACTTACTTCGTAGGTCCGTCCGTCCAAATCTCCATACATGTCTCATCCGGGGGAGCGCATGGAGGGTCGCTCTCACCTCCTGCCTGGGCAGGATCAGTCTGATTGCCGTCCTCTATATGCTCGGCGTCGGCTCTCCCTATTGAGCCGTCGGCAGGAGGAATGCTGGACGTGGGAAGAATGCTGTACGCGGGATCAGTAATGCTGGACGACGAGGGAGAAGTCGCCAACCTGCTGGAACTGCCCTGTCCCGGTAATAGACCGGGAACAGAACGGTACACTGGCGTACTTGGAGATGAGGATGGGGGTACGGAATCTGTATCCCCAGCCCGAGGCAGATGGGACTGCCTAATATTATATCCTCCGTGTCGTCCTCCTGGTCTAGTCATACCTGATAATAACATATGATAATAAAACAAATATAGATATTTATATGATATACATCATATATTTTTGTAAAATATCATAGTCACAGATAAAATTGTTATGGAATTTAATATGCGGTTCCCATATGACTACTATAAGAAAATATTTCCAATAGATTATATACGAATATATGGAATTTAATTTATGGTTATATATATATATATATATATATATATATATATATATATATATACAATAGATATCGGCATCCTGTAGTACAGAGACAGCTGGGGTTATTTCTGAGACAGAACTATGGTGGGCCTTCGATTAACTACTCAGATGCTCCCGCAGATAGAAAGGCCTTTTGGTTGGCCCACTTTACGGTAAAAATTTTGTTTATTTTTAAATTTTAATAATCATTTGTGTATATTATACAACTTTTCTATTATGCTTCTTGTAGAGGACCTATTTCTATCCACCACACCGTGCGGCGAAGATCGAGGCCCAATTTTCTGCCATCGTAGGCAAGCTCATCCGTGATGCGATCCACGACCAGAAGTCTCGTGATCGCTCCGAAAAGCTGATCCATAGTAGGATCACGCCAGAGTAGTGGACTGCGATGAAGGCTCGCTCAGCTTTTTCCTCCATTGGCCCCCTGGCCGTGCCTCCCGGTGGCCCAGGGCTGGCCCCCCCTCTCCGTTTCCCCCCTCGCGCCGGAGCCCTCTTCGACGGTGGATCCCAGCCTCTCCACCCCCCTCCGACGCTCCCTCTGCCTCCGGCCGGAGGGCCCTCCACCCCCCGTCTGATTGCCGTCGCCGGCGATTGATTCCCCCCCTCCCCCCCTTGGCGGCGAGTCGATCCCCTTCGACGGATCCCCCATTCTCCGGCGGTCCCTTCGCCGTGCACCGGCTCCTCGACGGTGAGGTCGAGCCCCCGCTCCCCCACCGTCGGTTTCGCCCTCCCTCGATCCGTCCCCGGCGGTCCGCCCCTGACCCGCGTCCCCTTGCTCGCCGGAGCGGGTCGCCTCGGCTTGCGCGCAGCGCTGGGGGGTCTCGAGCCACGCGCCCCTGCCCCCGCTCTCGGGCAGTGAACCCGCTCGGGCAGCGCGCCCTCGTGCTGCGCGCACTCAGCCCGCGTGCGTTCCCCCCTTGGTTCGCGCGCTGGGGGGGACGCGTAACCATCCCGTTTGTTTTTTTGAAAAAAAAAAGCAGGACAGAGATCTTTCGAAATTCGAATTCTTTCCTTTTTCGAATTTTGTCCTATTCAAAAAAAAAAATCAGGACAGAGTGTCCACACCTACAGCCATGCCCCCCCTTCATTTCGACTTTTCGAAATTAGGTTTTGCTATTTTGGGCAGCGTGCCCTCACACCCACTCTGCGGGATGCATTTCCCGCCCAACCGAAAACTCCACCCCAGTTTCGAGACTGTTTTGGAATTTCGAATTTCGAAATTCCAACTTGTTTTTGAAACACACTCGTTGTACGATATTTTGGCCTTCCAAAATTTCGACCTTTTGTTTGCTGCTTTACTTTTTGCTATACAGGGTCATTTTGTTTGTACGGCCCTGTACCAGTCTGTATGCTCCTATGGAGCCCTTTTTTACTGTTTCAATGAAATGTCTTTCTTAAAATATATATATATATATATATATATATATATATATATATATATATATATATATATATATATAAATATATATATATATATATATATATATATGTATATGTATATATATATTTATATGGTTATATATATATATATATATATATATATATATTTTATATATATATATATATATATATATATATATATATATATATATATATATATAACCATATAAAATATATATATTTTTTTTTGTTTTTTTTTTTCCATATAAAATATATATATATATAAATATAAATATAAATATAAATATATATATATATATATATATATATATATATATATATATATATATATATATATATATATATATATATATGTTTAATTAGGAATTTTATATATACATGTGTATTCTATTTTCCTTCTATATGATTTGGAATAAAGTTTGGGTTATTTATATATATATTGAATATATATAATTTATTATTAAATCTTTTGAGGAAAAGTTATAGATAGATTTATTTAGTCATTTGAGTTATTATATATAAGTGAATATTTTGGGCTTTATTTGATGAGAATTCCTAAAAATTATTATTGAGAATTTTTCTCCGATAGAATTATATCTTCTTGAAAATTTTCTAAATAGTCTCAAAATATTTTCTAAATAAATATATACACTTTCTAAACAAGAATTATTTTCCTAAATAATTTTTCTTGATTTCAAAGTATTTATCTAAAAACTAAATTTACTAATAAAAATATAGTTTTCAAATATTATAAATATTTTCTTAAATAGTTATATATATGTGTGTGTGTGTGTGTGTGTGTATATATATATATATATATATATATATATATATATATATATACGTAAATTCTTTCAATTATAAGTCCTTGACCGTGACTAATCGAACTTTCTATTTTCTTGCGAACCCGAATTCTTCACATCGATCCTAGCCAAGCGGACTGTCCTGAATTATCGATTTTACCAGCTAAGGACCTCAGGCAAGTGCATATACTGATTGTTTTCGTTTCTAATGTAGTCCTTTACATGTTATACATGTCTTGCTGCTTGTTGACACGCTCGTCACACAGAGATTAGTATCATGGATTATTATACATCTTGACTGTCTTTTACAAGTTTACCCTACTTACGACTTGATTCCATGAGTACTAGCTGGGAGGAAAAATATCTTAGTAGACATGTGAACTACCCATTCTATCCCCAAAATGTCTACACTTGACTAATAGCAGCTGCACACGACACGTGCAGGGTGTCGGATTTACCCTTTAGCCGTTCACATGTCGAACCAGATATTTCAACACACGTTGCTAGTTCTTAACTCAATTGTTCTTCTTGTTTCTTCACCATACCATGTCACCATGATTTACTCATTTACTCTTTAGTTAGTATTCCTCATCATTAGATTTACCCGTTCTATTCATTATACCATAATGCTGATTACTTTCTAGTTTTCACTTCTCATATGCTATTATCATGTTATGTAATTTATGTTATGTTTCGGATAGATGTTATATTTGTGTGCTTTTTCATTCTTGACTGGAAACCAACATTTATCAGGTTAGTCGTGGCTTCTCTAGCATTAGGAGTTTTGGGTGTACTTGCAGGCCAAACCTAGAGATTAGATAGATGTTGTAGTCATTTTCAATATGTGTAAGAAGCCTTGTACTTTTCTTTGAATGTAATTCTTGTAAATGTTGTAATCAATATAGAAATATGAATGAGAAATAAAATGTTATATTTATGTGATATTGAGCATCTTGGCCGTGACAGCGTTCTACCGCCGACTCTACGGCGTAGGCAGGCTTGGACACGCACTCGTATCTCGAAAAGTGGGTGCGGGTCGTGACACGCGAGCACCAGGTTGCGCTACTGTGCACATGATTGCGCGTGCCTAGCGTTCAGCGCTAGGTGCTCGAGAGCACACACGCCCGTGCGCACTTGCGCAACATGCGCGCACCTGTGCCACCTGCGCCTGCGCACCACGCTCTCATCGCTCGCCACTATGCGCCATCTGGCACGCCATCTGGTCGCGCCATCTGGCCATGCCATCTGGCGTGTCATCTGGACGAGCAACCTGGCATACATCTGGCAGCACAAGAGGCTCGCGCAAGAGCACAACTTAAGCGCACTATGCGCCTAGCGACGATGCTGACGTGATAAGTACAATGTTCACCAACAAAATGCCACATTACACCTCGTGAGCCCATGAGTCCGAGTCCGAATCGCTAAGCCCCTTCAGGACTTAGCCCATATGGAATTAAATTGAGCTTGGCCAAAAAATATGAATGCTTTAATAGGTGTCTTATCCTTACCTCCATGTAAAATCACCGACATTGTCCCCTCCTTAGGGTCACCACCCCATGTGCATCTCTTCATTTCTCAAGAGTTATATTGCGATACCCATGAGTTTTTTTAGCCAATGTGGGACTAAACTTACATGGTTTGTTTGAGAGCAAGCTCTCTACAACTCAAAGAAAGGAAAAAAAACTCCAACAATTCTTCACATATCTAAATATATGTATAGGGTTGAGCATTCCCTACAGTAATTGTACATTCTGTATTAGGATAGATGTCACTGACGACCTGAATCTTCTGTATTAAGGAAAATGATCATTAGATCAGCAGGGGCTACTTTGTAGCTTCAAGGTCTCTTTAGTTCACCATTTAGGACTAGTTGGAGAGGCCTTGAGTTTAAAAATAGTTCTTTTAGATCGTTGTGAGATTTAAGTTGTCTTTAAATATGAAAAAAATTTACTTACAAGGTTGTT
Source organism: Iris pallida (assembly GCA_029216955.1). Taxonomy (NCBI): domain Eukaryota; kingdom Viridiplantae; phylum Streptophyta; class Magnoliopsida; order Asparagales; family Iridaceae; genus Iris; species Iris pallida. The sequence goes on from JANAVB010018797.1 coordinate 11,483,400, forward strand.
TTCACCTAATTATATTTATACAACTGTTGTTTTCGTGTTTGAATTTTAGGATTTTTGTTGCTCTAAAACTAATCCAACAATACATAACAAAGGAAGGGGAAAGTCTCCATTGTAAATAGGTATTGCACTTGATTTATCTTCTCTTATATATTGCTTTATAGTTTTAGATTTTAGGTTTTGTTATCAACTTTTATTTCTTTTGATTTTTATTTAGGAACATAAATATCGATTGGAGTTGGGCATATATCTATAGGTATGAAATTAACTTATGTATATGAGAAATGCTTGCTTGACCATTTGGAAGTTTTCCTTTCTAGCAAAACTTGGGCATATATTTTGGGGGTCATTTTTCAATTTCTAGCATACATATGTTTTGGTGAAATTTATAACATGCTTATAATTTGCTAGCAATCTGCAATCTGATATCAAAATGTTGTGTAGCATACATATGTTTGGTTTCATTTATATACACATAATTTTTGGAAAGAGCCTCTCCATTAGTGCAGTTAAGGTTGTGTAGATGAACCCTCAAATTGTCTATTTAGTGTATCTATAGAAAGTGAGTTAAGTTATTGTTATGTCTGAATATTAATTTTTGTCTGTTTTATAGGAATATTGATGATGTTAACAAGACTACGGATGAAATTAATGACCAGACGAAAAATATGAAACAGACTCAAGAAGCACTATCGACTCCTATTAAGGCACCTGATGACTTTGATGAGGTAGTCATGTTCCGAAAAGACTTCAGTTGCATCTTTTTCATTCTCTAGGTTGATATATCAAACATATTTTCTCTAATGGCAGGATGAGTTGGAAGCAGAACTTGAAGAGTTGGAGGGAGTTGAGCTAGAGGAACAATTCCTGTAGCATGCTACCCTTGCTCATGCTCATTCTATTGCTCACACAAAATAATCCAGCTGGCAGGCAACCGACACATTGGGCTTAACGAAAAAATATTGCTGAAGAAGATGATCTTGCTACATTACAAGCTAAAATGACAATCTAGTCAGGTATCTTTTATTCTCGTGTAACGTTATCATTTTTCAATTAAAGCATTCACCATCGCTCAGAGGTTATCATCATGCCCTAGCATAAAGATTCCGAAAGCTTCTACATCATTGAATATAATGACTGAAGTCATGGGCTTGTAGAAAATATTGTTGGTCTATCTTGTGTCTAATTAAAATAAATGAAAGCTTTACATTGGGGGCATAATGACATACATCAGGATACAAATACATTATCTTTGTTAATGTTTAATGATTAATGCATTTGAAAAACAACCACACGGATGTGGTGAATCATAACCCTCTATTGATTATTGTTGCCCCCGCCAACTTGTAACGGACAAACATGCACTCTTAGCATTCCTGACCAAAAACAAAGACCTTCTTGCTGTAGAGAGTGGGTGGAAAAGACTTGACATGCGTGCTTCTAAAAAGATGGTTTAGTTTGGTTGAGATTGGACATGATTCTTTCTGCAAGGACAATTCAGTTTTGTTGAAGCATTATCCTCAGATGCATTATTGCAGTTCTACATTCTTTATCCAAACAATTAGCAGCTGAGAAAGATTTGGTTAATTTGGCACGAACAATTGGACATCTGCTCACAACACATTAGATGATTCAGGACCACCAAAATCTGACAATGATTGTTGTAGCTCAAAATACTTACGGTTTTTTATGTGAATATGAAAGAATTGTTAAATCTAGCGCTAGTTTTGGCCGGACAGATGCAAATGGGATAGCTTCCAATCAGGTTTAGCGCATGCATTTGTGTATAAATAGGCTTCTCGCTAACCAAATAATTACTTTTAATTCGTTACACACAAATTGGTGATTAATATTTTTTTTGTAAATCCTCGAGTGACTAGTTAAGTATGCATGTTAGTGTAGATTAGACTGGAGTACACAACTTCATTAGGGAAAGATAAAACTCAAGAGTGCCTCACTGACGACTTGAATCTTCCCGCATGGGTTGAACAACAGTATGATACAAGAATGGACTAAGTCTTGAATTCTGCCCCATAGCTACTATTCTTCCCACTCACAAAATGTAGTTACTTGTGCTTCTGGCTGCACATTAAAGGTCATGTGCCAGCCTGGTTTCAGTGTATAATTTTGGACGTCTACAAGTTTACCCTCAAGAGACGGCCTGATATCTTTATCCATATACTATACGTGATTTCTTTATTAAAGAGACATGGGGTGAAGCCTTGCGCTTCCCTTGTAATGCTACTCCGCTATGACATGGCCTAAAACCGAGGCATTACCCCTACCGGGAACCTCATCGTAGTGTCATACTACTGTAGCATGAGGTCACAGCCTCTTTTTAATGACATACTACCCAACATGAAGTCTTAGGCTGTCACGATCCGCTACGCAATTGTTGGGCCGGGCCGAGTCATGTCCAGCCTATGCTTGAGATAAAACGTAGTAAGCTGTTCTAAAGAAAAACAAGATAAGACCAAAGTGTGCTAACAGTTCTAAAGGTAATAATGAGTCAGAAATGTTCCAAACACAAAAGTCATCTTGTATATGAATATGTTCCAAGTACAAGTCCACAATGTAAAACTGGATACAGGTCCAGTTACAAAATACGTAGTCTAAAATATGACTACTCTCAAAGTCCCGAGCAACTACACAAACTAGACGAGTTTCCCCGCAGGTGCATCCTCGTAAAGTAAAGCCTGATCTTCGGCAGCAACTCCATATTAGGAATCACATAGCAACTCCTCCTCGGTAAGTATACCTACAACGTTATCCTGTCAGGACGGAAGCAAGTACTGATTCTAACAAACTAGATATACAAAACATGAAATAAGGAGAAGTGTAGGAATCATGGCATATCATAATCTATCATAACATCATATGTTTGTTTTAAAGTTTAAAACTATAGCAGGTGAGTGATCAGTCAATAGGTAAATAGGATGTACAGTGGTACATATCAATTTTTTGAAGTGTACATACGTACCCTTAACGGCATCGGTGTATATCCATACACAAACGCGGGATCAGACATACGACAAAGTTACATATAGAATAAAACAGTGCTCGGTAAATACATACGGAGAAGGGGGGCATGATCACGTACTCTACTAACAGTTTTCCCTTAACCCGTTTTATAACATGTGAGTGATACGAGAACAGTGTAAAGCATGGTGGACACTGAGGGCAGTATGAAGCATATGAAACATGGTGATATACGACTTGTAGTTTAGATATTAACATGGTCTATACACAAATCATTATATGCTGTAAATAAAGTTTGTAGGGGTACTTGCCTCTAGCAAAGCAAGGTAGTGAAAGAAATACTATAGATGTCTGGTGACTCGTCACTGTAGAAATAATACATAAACTTAGTTTTCATACTAAATTAAACACTAAGACACTAGTTGTGCGACACGACTTTCTGACTGGACACCTAGCCAAATGATGACTTTAGCATAGGAGACCAATGTGGGGTGACACAATACCCAAACTAACTTTCTAGGGCCTTTACACTAGTGTAGGGTGAGGTCCAATACTACAATAACCCAAAATCACACAAAACATCGTAAGTCGTAATTAATCAATAATTAAATCAGATTGTACACTGTTTTCCAAAAAATTTTGAGATAGACAAAAAGCTTAAATATACATAAAGTAAAGTACCAAAAAGATCCTTGTTATTTATAGAAATTTATAATAATTTTTCTGGAATTTATAAACCTTATAGATATTTATTAAAAATCAGCAAACATATATATCCTGAAAATGAGTTCTGTTTTCCTATTTTTATAAAATGCCAAAATTACTTATTAAATGCTGGAAAAATTATATTAAATAAGGTAAATTAACATAATAATTAAATACAGTTTTTCCTATATTTTTATCGCAAATTAAATATATATAAAAATTCAAAAATAGCAAGTTACAGTTTCTGGAAAATAAATAATTAATTATTTACTACTTCATCGACGTATACGAAATTGAACCGAGGTCCAGATACGGGACCCAAAGTCATGAATCAAGTCCAATATGACTTGTACAGACTTTGAATGTAATAGACACATTTGGGCCCAAAAACCCATGCTAGGTTTGGACACCAAATAGCCATGATTAACAAAATATAGTAATTTAAAAATATATAAATTAAAGTATTTTAATAATATATATTAAAGTGGTAAAATATACAAGTCATAAAATTATATAATAAAATAACTTGTGAATTTACATATAATGACCTTTTGCACGAAATTGTATTTGAAATATATATACATATACAACAAATATATATATATATATATATATATATATATATATATTTTATATATATATATATATATATATATATATATATATATATATATATATATATATATATTTTATATATATATATATATATATATTTTTTTTATTTTTATTTTATATATATATATATATATATATATATATATATATATATATATGTATATTAAAATATATATATATATATATATATATATATATATATATATATATATATATTAATATACATATATATATATATATATATATATATATATATATATATATATAATAAAGTAAATAAAATAAAAGAAAATAAAACAAAACACAAAAGGGGGGCTCGAACTCGGCCCGCTAGGACAGGGGTGGGTATGAGCGCCACTCAGCTGACCAGGGGGCCAGCTCGAGCTTGCTAGTCGGGTTAGGGTTTAGGTTAGTTTTATTATGAAATAGAATAACGGGTTGGAAAACAAACCAAACCCGATAACCAACCCATTAGCTCAATGGTTCTGTGTCTTCGTGTCATGACAATTAGGGACACGAAGACACATGAGTCTGCGTCCAAAGTGTGCACGACACGCACGACACGAGTTTCTCGTGTCGACGTGCATCACTGGGTTCCTTGTCACGAGGTGAGTCCACACACGCGAATACGAGACATGACTTGACACACAGAAGAAAAGACACGTACGTGTCCGTCGAACGGTGGCTTTCGGGGGTGCTAGCGACGGCTGTAGGCGTCGGGGTCGGTGGCGAAGGGTGGCACTGGGTTTGTCTCGCTGAGGCGAACAAGGTGGTGGTGGTGGTGGATCACGACGGCTGTGGCTATAGCGATGGCGCTGGCAAAGGGGGAACTCCGGTGAGCTCGTCGGAGAATAAGGGGGCTATGGCGGTGGCTAGGGCGGTCAGGGTGGTGAATGGGGTTAGGGTTTCGGGTCGGGGGCCTATTTATAGGGTTGGGTTGGTCTTAGATTAGGGTTTCGATTAGGGTTTAGGGCTAGGGTTAGGGTTAGTCGCCGGAGATGATGACGGCCGAAGGAGGTGATCGGGGTGCTATTTTGCAGAAACCCCCCCATAGATTTGAAAATTACAAATAAGCCTACCGCCTTTTAATGTGCAAATTCCAATTTACACAAATACCCCTCCGCTATGCTCTGTGCAAATATAATTTGCACAGATAATTCAAATATTGCATACTGGCTTTGAAACAATTTAATTAATTGTAAAAAGCATTTAAAACATTTTAATAAATTACAAATTGATATTTTTGGCTTTAAAATCATTTCAAAAATTATTTAAAAATTCTAGAAAATTCTTAATAATTATAATAATTCATTTTAAGGATAAAAATACTATTTAAAATGATAAAAATAATATTTTAAAATCTAGGGGCTTACAAATCTTCCCTTCTTGAAAAATTTTGTCCTCGAAATTCACAAGGATAGAAGACTCAACGAAAATTTAATATAGCAAGCAATGCAAACAAATGACTAAGGCTACTATTAATACTAACCTCTAGGGTATCAAGCGGGAACGTGTGGTTCCTTCGCGGCTGTTGGGTCGAACAAGTAAGAATATCTCTCCCTCATGTCCGACTCCTTCTCCCAAGTAGATTCCCCCGGAGAGTGACGGCTCCAAGCTACTCGTACCAAGGGTATGACTTTGTTCCTTTGCCTCTTCTCCCTCCTGTCTAATATCTCCACTGGCTGCTCTGTAACTGCAAGGCTCGGTCCGATCTAGCACATGGCTGGGATCTGGAACGTATCTCCTCAGCTGAGACACATGAAAGACATCGAGAACTCCTGGTAGGTTGGGTGGAAGTGTAACCCTGTAAGCTACCTCTCCGATCCTGCCAAGTATCTTGAACGACCAGATATATCTGGGGCTCAACTTGCCGTTTCGTCCGAACCGGATCGTCCCTCTAGTAGGTGATATCTTCACCAACGCCATATCTCCGTCGGCGAACTCCATCGGTCTATGACTAGCATCGACCCAGTGTTTCTGTCTGTCCTGAGCGACTCTGAGCCTGTCTATGATCATCCCGACCTTATCTGCTGCATCCGTGATCATCTCTGGCCCAAGCATAACTCTATCTCCAACATCATCCCAAAAGAGTGGTGTACGACATTATCGTCCATAGAGTGCCTCGAAAGGAGATATACCGATGCTGGCTTGGTAGCTGTTGTTGTATGAAAACTCTACAAAGTGCAGATGGCTCTTCCTGATCCGCCAATGTCCAGCACACAAGTCCTCATCATGTCCTCTAGCGTCTGTATCGTCCTCTCAGACTGTCCATCTGTGTGTAGGTGGTACGCTGTACTGAACTTGAGCCGACTGCCCAACTCTTCCTGCAAGCTCCTCCAGTAGTGGGACATGAATCTGCTATCCCGGTCTGATACCATACTCACTGGTACTCCGTGTAAGTGAACTATCTGCTGCATGTATAGCTCCGCCAACTTCTTGGTAGAAAGCCCCATCTTGAAGGGTATGAAGTGTGCACACTTCGTCAGCCTGTCAACGATGACCCAAATGGTATCCTTTCCTCCTTGGGAATAAGGAAGCCCTGAGACGAAGTACATCGTAATATGTTCTCACTTTCACTCGGGAATAGGTAACGGCTGCAATAGACCAGCTGGCCTCTGACGCTCCGCCTTGACCTGCTCGCAAACTAGGCATCTCGAAATGAAACGTGATACATCTCTCTTTATCCCGTGCCACCAAAGATGTTTTCGCAAGTCACAATACATCTTGTTGGCACCAGGGTGAATAGAATATCGCGATCGATGCACCTCCTGCAAGACTGTCTCTATCAGCTCTCCCTTCGGCACGTATAACCGGCTGCCATACCTCAAGGATCCATCCTCTGCTACGGTGAAGTCATCTAGCAATCCAGCTAAAGTCTGGGCCCTGAGTCTGCGGAAGCTCTCATCTGTAGACTGTGTTTCCTTGATCTGCCCTATCAAACCTGACTGATTATCTAGTGCCATCATCTGTATCACTGATCCTGGTCGAACTATCTCGGTACCGAGCTTCTCCAGATCTTTCCGCAAATGCCGATCTATCATCAGATACCATGCCATCGGATGCCTGCTCAGCGCATCTGCCACCACATTTGCCTTCCCGGAGTGATACTATAAATTGATGTTGAAGTCCTTCATCAACTCCAAGCATCGTCTTTGCCTCATGTTCAGCTCCTTCTGTGTAAACACATACTTCAAGCTCTTGTGGTCAGTAAAGATTTCTACTCGCTCTCCGTATAAGTAATGTTTCCCCAACTTGAGTGCAATGATCACCGCAGCTAACTCTAGGTCGTGGGTAGGATAGTTCCGCTCATGAGTCCTTAATTGCCTAGATGCATAAGCAATCACTTTTCCATGCTGCTGTAGGACACATCCTAGCCCCTTTCCCCAAGCATCACTGTATATGGTGAAACCTCCAGACCCTGAAGGTAATGTCAGAACTGGAGCGGTTGTCAGCCTCCTCTTCAGCTCCTCAAATGCTGCCTCGCAGTCCTCTGACCAGATGTACTCTGCGTCCTTCCGTGTTAGTTTCGTCATTGGTTCAGCTATCCTAGCAAAGTCATAGACGAACTTTCTATAATAGCCTGCTAAACCCAAGAAGCTCCTGATCTCTGAAACTGACGTCGGAGCCTTCCATGTCTCTACGGCAGCAATCTTCTTGGGATCCACTGAGATCCCCTCTCCAGTGACTATATGACCGAGAAACTCCACTCGGTCCAAAAAGAACTCGCACTTCGACAATTTGGCATACAACCTCTCCTGCCTAAGAATCCCCAAAACTGTCCGTAAGTGCTCAGCGTGCTCATCCGATGTCTTCGAGTATATCAGGATGTCGTCGATAAATACTACGATGAACTTATCCAGATACTGGTGAAATGTCTTATTCATCAAGTTCATAAAGACAGCTGGCGCATTTGTGAGACCAAATGGCATCACCAAAAACTCGTACTGCCCGTACTTCGTATTGAATACCGTCTTCTGGATGTCTGCAGCCCTGACTTTCACCTGGTGGTAATCGAATCTCAAATCTATCCTGGAAAATACCTTCGCCTTACTCAACTGGTCGAACAAATCATCTACCGTGGGCAGAGGAAATTTGTTCTTAATGGTGATGGTATTCAATACCTGGTAGTCAATACACAATCAGACTGTACCATCCTTCTTTGGTACAAAGAGTACTGGCGCTCCCCATGGAGAAGTACTAGATCGAATGAAACCCTTTTTCAACAGGTCATCAATCTGTTCCTTCATCTCTACGGCCTCCTTGGGGTTCACTCTATAGCAAGTCCGGGATACTGGTGATGAACTTGGTACTAAATCTATAGTGAACTCTACATCTCTGTCAAGCGGAAGTCCTGGAAGATCCTCTGGGAATACATCCATAAACTCCATAATGATAGGGTATGGCAGTGCTAACACCCCAACTGTCGTACAACAGTTCAGCTCTAGGTTGATCTCCGGCCCTGTTCTTCTGACACTGAATGGTGCCATGCATGGGGGACTGAACAGAATACTACCCTCATGGCAGTCTATAGCTGCGTAAGCATAGCTAAGCCAGTCCATCCCTAATATGATATCATACCCGGGGAGTGGCATTACAAAGAATCGTCCCCTAAACTCCCTCTCTACTATAGTAATGGAGCATCTATAGATAGCCCTAATGGGCACAGGTCCGCCTTCCGTCATTACTCTACTCATCTCCTCGGTAGGTGTAGCTACTAAGTAGTGTTTATGCAAAAACTCTAATGACAGGAAACTATGCGATGCACCAGAATCAAACAAGCATAGAGCTAGAAAAGTATACAAATAAATATGACCTGTAATGACGTCAGCCAAATAATCTAGTTTCAAAACCTACTCCGGTTCTGCCTCAAGAGCCAGACTATAAGCCTTCCCCTAGGGTCCCTTCTGCTGCTGCAGATGTTGCCTAAACCTCTGCTGCTGAGTCAGGAGCGACGGTCCTCTAGACGGTAGTCCGACACCTGGTACCCTCGCTAGTGGATAGTCTCGAAGCTGATGGGTGGTAGACCCATAAGCTAAATACTACCCCAACCTTTTCCTACAAACGATAGCGTCATGGCCTGGCCTTCTACAGAATGTACACACAGCTCCCTTCTGCGGCTGGGGTCCCGGGGCTCTAACTATCGGGGTTGGGTGATATTGCGTGGGAGGACGGTAAGTCTGCTGGTGCGGCGCCGTGGCTCTCGACTGGAAAGCCTGACGCTTGGAGGGTCCCTCGAGGTGTACAGAAGCCAACCTCTTGCAAGACTGAAGATGCTCCTCTATGCTTCGGGCCAACTCTAGGCTCTGGTAGTAGTCATTCGTCCCGTTCGCTACTATAAGAATTTCAATGTCTGGAACTAGACCATGGCAAAACCTACGCATCATCTCCACGGGGTCTGTAACCAGACTAGGAGCGAAACGGCTCAATCGACTAAACTCTGCTGCATACTCGTTAATAGAACGGTTCCCCTGCTGGATATTCTAGAATTGTAGCCCCATGGCTACCCTAGCGGTGGTCGAAAAAATTTCTTCTTGAACTGGATCTTAAACTGGTCCTAAGTGGCTCTCCCTCTCGCAAATAACGGCTCATTCCTGAACCAAACTCCTACCAAGTCTGTTAGCAAAAATCCCACTGCCTCGACCTGGAGGTCACCCGGCAACCTAGCTCCAAGGAGCTTCCTCTCTACCGAGTCTAGCCAGTCATCTACTACTACGATGCCCTCGGTCCCCATGAACTCCTTGGGGTTCAAACCCATGAAGTCCTTGATGTTCCTCGCTCTCTGTCGTGGCTCTACAGGTGGTGGGACCACGGTATGCTCTTCAGAACGCTCCATGCTCTGGCGGAGTAAGGTGGTCTGCTCCTGATGGGTCGTTAGGAACCCCTAGATCAGAGTGAGTAGTTGGTTCCCGTCGAGAGTGACGGAAGCCTGGGCAGGTATAGTAATAGGTGGTGGTAGGAGTATCGGGTCCTGCTGGAACTGTGATGTGGAAGGTGGTGGAGGCATCTGGATTGATGGTTTTGTGGATTGGGGGAGTATAGTAGGTGGAGGTGGATATGCATCGACCAACTGGTCAACCGACTGGATAGAAAATGTACCATTTTTAGGTGTGGCATACTGGGATGAGCGGGTGAGCACCATCTAATAAATAAAAGAACTTATAATGACTCTTTTAAGTAAACAATCATAAACAACAAGAAAGTCTAATTTGTAATAAAGAGCATATGATGTGATGCCTTTCCTATGTTACAATCCTGGTATTTCTCTAGGTGTTCTAAGCGTCATTCCTAGTGTTGTCTAGTTACCTTAAGTTCCAAATTGCAAGCATGCTTGGTACAATGACGTAACCAAACAATTTAGTCAGGACCTGCATGGGCCACCACTAAAAAATGTCACGATCCTCTACCCAAATTGTTGGGCCGGGCCAAGTCATGTCCAGCCTATGCTTGAAATAAAACGTAGTAAGCTGTTCTAAAGACAAACAAGATAAGACCAAAGTGTGCTAACAGTTCTATATGTAATAATGAGTCAGAAATGTTCCAAACACAAAAGTCATCTTGTATATGAATATGTTCCAAGTATAAGTACACAATGTAAAACTGGATACAGGTCCAGCTACAAAATACGTAGTCTAAAATATGACTACTCTCAAAGTCCCGAGCAACTACACAAACTAGACGAGCTTTTCCGCAGGTGCATCCTCGTAAAGTAAAGCCTGACCCTCGGCAACAACTCCATAATAGGAATCACATAGCAACTCCTCCTCGGTAAGTATACCTACAACGTTATCCTGTCAAGACGTGAGCAAATACTGATTCTAACAAACTAAATATACAAAATATGAAATGAGCAGAAGTGTAGAAATCATGGCATATCATAATCTATCATGGCATCATATGTTTGTTTTAAAGTTTAAAACTGTAGCAAGTGAGTGATCAGTCAATAGGTAAATAGGATGTACAGTGGTACATATCAATTTTCTGAAGTATACATACGTACCCTTAACGGCATCGGTGTATATCCATACACAAACGCGGGATCAGACATACGACAAAGTTACATATAGAATATAACAATGTTCGGTAAATACATACGGAGAAGGGGGGGGCATGATCACGTACTCTACTAACAATTTTCCCTTAACCCGTTTTATAACATATGAGTGATACGAGAACAATATAAAGCATGGTGGACACTGAGGGCAGTATGAAGCATATGAAACATGGTGATATACGACTTGCAGTTTAGATATTAACATGGTCTATACACAAATCATTATATGCTGTAAATAAAGTTTGTAGGGGTACTTGCCTCTAGCAAAGCAAGGTTGTGAAGGAAATGCTATAGATGTCTGGTAACTCATCACTGTAGAAATAATACATAAACTTAATTTTCATACTAAATTAAACACTAAGACATTAGTTGTGCGACACGACTTTCTGACTGGACACCTAGCCAAATGATGACTTTAGCATAGGAGAGCAATGTGGGGTGACACAATACCTAAACTAACTTTCTAGAGCCTTTACACTAGTGTAGGGTGAGGTCCAACACTACAATATCCCAAAATCACACAAAAGACTACAAAAAAATTGGCTTTTGGGACAACACTTTTAAGAACGCTAGTTTTAAACGTCCTAAAAATTATTGTTTGGGACTGCTATATTTTTTTTGTAACAAAAAACAAATTTATTGGTGACAGATTGAAAAATGGCTCTTATATTTGGGACTATTAATATTTTTTGTTCCAAATAAATTTTGAGACCGTCTCAAATAATTTCAGCAAAAATGGCAATTATTTGGCGGCCCAAACCAAATTTTTTAGAAATCTTTTTTTTTTCCTTACTCCTAACCGTTCACTACAAGAAAAAGGACTTATTGGGACAATTTTATTTACAACAAAAAATGTTTATTGCCAAAGGTAATTAATTGTAACAAAATATAGACATTTGTTAGAAAAGCAACATTTACAATTTTTAAGCAATAAAAATTAAATTGTTCCAAATATTTCGTCCCAAAATAGTTGGCGCACTCTATTCCTGCTCCTAAAAATGGTGGTCAACTTATTTGCAACAATTTTTTTATTTACAACAAAAATCTAATCGTAACAAAAAAATATTAGATTTTTGACAACTAATTTGTATCGTTCCAAAAAATAATGTTTCTTTTGCAACATAATTTTTTGTCTATAAAAAAGAATCCCTAAAACCCCTTAAAAAATCTCATGGAATTAATCGTAACAAATCCTTAAAACCTGTTTAGATTCCCCTAAATCTCAAAAAGCCCCGATAAAATACGCTGACTTTTCCCCCCTAAAATTTCCAGTCTAAGAAATTTTCCATGAAAACTCCTCCCCACCCTACCCCCTCAACTCTCTACAAAAACTCCTCTCCCCTTCCGCTCCACTATTCTCTCTCTCCCCTCCTCTGCGGCTTGGTTGACGGTAGATCTCACCCCTCCTCTAAGTCGTGGTGTGGCACAGTTGACGGCAATTCTCTCCCCTCCTCTGCGAAAGCGGTTGATGGCAGGATGGCGTGGTGCGGTGCGCATGACAGCAGGACGGCGTGGTACGACAAAGTTAATAGTAGGACGGTACAATGCGACACAACAAGGATGAAGACAGGCCGGCACGGTGAGGCCTACGGCAGGACGACGCGGTTTTTGGTGGCACGGCGAGGTAATTGTTCTTACTTCCGAAATTTGAAGACTTAAAGAGTCCAAATTTTTGCTGCATATAGGCCATTGATTCCACAACCTCTAGAACTACAAATCAAAATGGACCACACCACTTCGTGTCTGATATAGAAAAATTATGCAAAAGAAATCTAAAATTAATTTTTTATCTGATTCAAGAAAAATAAGATAATTTTACCTGATTATTATGTGCAATATCTAAATAAAAAAACTTTCCCTATTTGATAATTATTTTGTAGATTTGTTATAATTCAGAATTATTTCTTATGATATGTGAAATTTACAAACTTGAACACTAACAGAATCTAAAATTCCTACTACTACATTATATTATAGAGCATCAATAAATTCCAATCTAAATTCTACAAACTTCTATCAAATTACAACCAAAAGAGATTTTTATACTAGATCAATCGACCACAGATTCGAAATTGGGTATGAAAGGCTTTCGATCACTATTCTCCATTGGTTGGTTGGTTGATGAATAATAATCTTGCTGTCGATTGATCGATCGAAAAAAAAGTAAACCCTAATAAAGAAATTTATTTGGGTGAAATTATTCGGTTGAAAGTTTAAAGTGTAAGACACATATTTGTGAAGAAGAATATTCAACAATTTCCTAACCCTTTCCACATATACAGTAGTTGTGATATTGTAACAATATCCATTGCACTTTGGTGCTTTAGAGAAACTTCTATTATATTGACAATTTCTGTTGATTGTACTATTTATGAACACTCCACAAATTTCTTTGATAATTTCCCTGTTATTGTAATCTTTAGATGAGAAAATAAGTTTAGTTTGGCTTTTTTATGCTGTTAATGATCATTCTTTATGCTGTTAATGATCATTTATCACGGTAACTATCACGCCCCGACCTGAGAAATCGCTCGTCCTCGCTAGATTTTACCCGAATCATCGTCCTCACTGGGGCGTGATGCCGTACGAGCCTGGAGTTGCGCTCGTGCAAGGCAAGATGACAGATTCACATAGTGTTCGTCTCAAATTGATAACATAAGCAGCGGAAGAAGACAAAGAATAACATAAGAATCTCTTTTATTTATATTGAACTGAAGGTTACAAAGGCTCTGAATAGCCCAACATAAAATGCCAATTGGCTACAATGCTCATGATCTCTCTAGCTCACAAAGGATTATATTGTTCCATACATTATGCACCTGTATAGCCACCAAGTAGTCTTTGGCCGAACATCTCCATGTCACAAGTCCGAACGCATATGCGGTGCTTCTCTTGAACGCCAAGGACTCCCTGCCTCGGCACGTCCAAGCCAAGCTCCGCCCCGAGCCGATCATAACCTGAGCCTGCACATAAACTAGTGGGGGTTTAGTGCTTTCGTCCTCGCTTCGCACTGATCAAGACCCGCTCGCACCCAAACCAAACACTTAATCATTTAGTGAGCATACATCTTAATCTGGTGATCTTTCTATTTAGCCTTAGGATCGATTTCATGGCAATACTTAAACATAGCACATAACTTAAATGTGTCCCACACCGTGTTCCTGCAGCAGATACAGTTAGACATAATCTGAAACATAAACATAGTGTTCGTGCTCATCTCATCCCATATTTCTTAGCCTGCAGTGGTTAGAACTTAGCATAAGCAAACATACGATTCATACAACCGACCAATCATAAACGTAAACATATGCATAATGGGTGGCAGGCCCTGCGCCTGCACCTAGCTCTCATCTCAGCCCACCGGCCCTATCTATATGAAGGTCACGGTATTTCGCACCGTAATGGACTTGGCATCTCTTATGTGTAAGCCTACAATCGCTTCGATACGGGTTGCTAGCCCAGTATCCGAAGGATCCCAAACTTACGGATATCATAGCTTATCACAGCACTGGACGGTCGCAATCCGTCCGAATGTTGTGCACCATAAATACCACACATAATTCCCTCCTAGGCCGAACGGTCCCGGCGTCCCGGCGTAACCGTTCGAGGGAAGCCGCACCCGTGCACGGGCAATCCGAGTCCATTGACCATGCAATATGCGCCATAGCATACAAGTCATACATTCCAATCCATCTCGCGTTCCATAACATAATCTACCATTCATATGGGGAGCTCCGTCGGCGTTATGCCCCAACACATCCATATTGATGCACGACGTCCAACGGCTTAGTCATCTCATATTCGTATTCACGTATCCCGTACATAATGTTACTCGTATAGCCTACCTCCGTATTTACTTAGTCATTTCGTAGCTTAAGTGCACGAAGGCACGCTCAGCACCATAATCAAGGTTCTACGCCTAGAGTTCAATGTTCTCGGAGCCGTGCACATGATGCACATCTCGATGTTGTCTTTCAATGTTCTACTATCATGCCCTACCGCGACTCGCGCACTTGATGCATGTCGCTTCAATTGTCCGATTGTTCAATGTTCTATCTTAGTGTTCGACACATACTTAGACCATTTGCCGCCGAGCCACGCTCGCTAACTCGATAACATATTACGCACACCACAACATATTTTATTAGACGTGAAGGAATAGGGAGAGAGAGTCAAGAACCCGCCTACCTTAAGCTGATACGCCTTGCCATTTTGCCGATTGAAGCGTCTCGCTTCCATAACTCAATCGTATAGCCAACTCCCTGACTTAGCCATTCCTTTGAACCACTCGGTTGATTTGACCTATCGCACCCATGCCACAATCCGTTGCAAGGCCACGATTTGGTTTTGCGGACACTTCATTGCATAAGGCAAAATGCCGACCTCTTATCGTCCAGCATAAAAGCATAGCCTGCACACCAGATCAACCAAAGTCAGCACTTTCTCGACGGGACTTATCCTTTGCATCGATTCGATTCATAGATCCCAACCGACTCAAAGCTTACCTTTGGCCAATGCAACACTTGTATCGATTCGCATCGATACTTCATCGGATCAACGCAACACTTCGAGTCAACGACTCATCATAATGCACCGATGCGGAGCGGGGCATTACAGTAACGTAGTAAGTCTCAGTTGTAGAAGAGAGTGAGGATAATTGTACTTGTACCCTGAGATATCGTTATTAGAATAAATGGCCATTCTGACTGTATTATCTCGTTTTGAGAATCATGGAAAGATATAGAGTTGACCAATATAGAATACTTGGTTATGGACATTAGTTTGTCTAACAACATATAATTGGTTATGGATGAGTGAACATTAATTTCCCTATTAAATCACTTGAAAAAACCAAGAACTAGGAGGGAGCTGGTACATGCATGCGTAGAAAGAAAGGAATACAAAGAAAAATAATCATTAGATCAGCAGGAGCTACTTTGTAGCTTCAAGGTCTCTTTAGTTCACCATTTAGGACTAGTTGGAGAGGCCTTGAGTTTAAAAATAGTTCTTCTAGATCGTTGTGAGATTTAAGTTGTCTTTAAATATGCAAAAAAAAATTACTTACAAGGTTGTTTTCACCTAATTATATCTATATAACTGTTGTTTTTTTGTTTGAATTTTAGGATTTTTGTTGCTCTAACACTAATCCAACAATACATAACAAAGGAAGGGGAAAGCCTCCATTGTAAATAGGTATTGCACTTGATTTATCTTCTCTTATATTGCTTTATAGTTTTAGATTTTGGTTTTTGTTATCAACTTTTATTTCTTTTGATTTTTATTTAGGAACATAAATATCGATAGGAGTTGGGCATATATCTATAGGTATGAAATTAACTTATGTATATGAGAAATGCTTGCTTGACCATTTGGCAGTTTTCCTTTCTAGCAAAACTTGGGCATATATTTTGGGGGTCATTTTTCAATTTCTAGCATACATATGTTTTGGTGAAATTTACAACATGCTTATAATTTGCTAGCAATCTGCAATCTGATATCAAAATTTTGTATAGCATACATATGTTTGGTTTCAATTATATACACATAATTTTTGGA
The DNA here is from genome assembly GCA_029216955.1 of Iris pallida. Classification (NCBI taxonomy): domain Eukaryota; kingdom Viridiplantae; phylum Streptophyta; class Magnoliopsida; order Asparagales; family Iridaceae; genus Iris; species Iris pallida. Next base: position 11,500,303 of record JANAVB010018797.1, read on the forward strand.
AAGAGCCTCTCCATTAGTACGATTAAGGTTGTGTAGATGAACCCTCAAATTGTCTATTTAATGTATCTATAGAAAGTGAGTTAAGTTATTGTTACGTCTGAATATTAATTTTTGTCTGTTTTATAGGAATATTGATGATGTTAACAAGACTACGGATGAAATTAATGACCAGACGAAAAATATGAAACAGACTCAAGAAGCACTATTGACTCCTATTGAGGCAGCTGATGACTTTGATGAGGTAGTCATGTTCCGAAAAGACTTTAGTTGCATCTTTTTCATTCTCTAGGTTGATATATCAAATATATTTTCTTTAATGGCAGGATGAGTTGGAAGCAGAACTTGAAGAGTTGGAGGGAGTTGAGCTAGAGGAACAATTCCTGTAGCATGCTACCCTTGCTCATGCTCCTTATATTGCTCACACAAAATAATCTAGCTGGCAGGCAACCGACACATTAGGCTCAACGAAAAAATATTGCCGAAGAAGATGATCTTGCTACATTACAAGCTAAAATGACAATCTAGTCAGGTATCTTTTATTCTCGTGTAACGTTATCATTTGTCAATTAAAGCATTCACCATCGCTCAGAGGTTATCATCATGCCCTAGCATAAAGATTCCGAAAGCTTCTACATCATTGAATATAATGACTGAAGTCATGGGCTTGTGGAAAATATTGTTGGTCTATCTTGTGTCTAATTAAAATAAATGAAAGCTTTACATTAGAGGCATAATGACATACATCATGAGACAAATACATTATCTTTGTTAATGTTTAATGATTAATGCATTTGAAAAAAAAACCACACGGATGTGGTAAATCATAACCCTCTAATGATTATTGTTGCCCCAGCCAACTTGTAACGGACAAACATGCACTGTTAGCATTCCTGACAAAAAACAAAGACCTATTTGCTGTAGAGAGTGGGTGGGAAAGACTTGACATGCGTGCTTCTAAAAAGATGGTTTAGTTTGGTTGAGATCGGACATGATTATTTCTGCAAGGATAATTCAGTTTTGTTGAAGCATTATCCTCAGATGCATTATTGCAGTTCTACATTCTTTATCCAAACAATTAGCAGCTGAGAAAGATTTGGTTAATTTGGCACGAACAATTGGACATCTGCTCACAACACATTAGATGATTCAAGACCACCAAAATCTGACAATGATTGTTCTAGCTCAAAATACTTACGATTTTTTATGTGAATATGAAAGAATTGTTAAATCTAGCGCTAGTTTTGGCCGGACAGATGCAAATGGGATAGCTTCCAATCAGGTTTAGCGCATGCATTTGTGTATAAATAGGCTTCTCGCTAACCAAATAATTACTTTTAATTCGTTACACTCAAATTGGTGATTAATATTTTTTTTGCAAAGCCTCGAGTGACTAGTTAAGTATGCATGTTAGTGTAGATTAGACTGGAGTACACAACTTCATCAGGAAAAGATAAAACTCAAGAGTGCCTCACTTTCAGTCTTTTAGTTAACTGAACATTTCATTTGTACGTATGATTGCTTTCGTTCTAGCTACTCGAATCATCATTTTCATTTGTATGTCTTGATTCGGAGAAACAATGACAAATAGTAGTATACAATTTTCTCTAACACAATGGCACATATGTAGTGTAATTATAGATGTACTTACTCATAGGACTCGAAATGGGCCATGAAAGTGTAAATTTTTCCTTGATAATTGGCATTTTCTATAATAGTTGACTTGGCACTTATCTGGCAGTTAAAATTTGTAATAGTTACACTCTAGTTGAAATTGGTTTAAATCGCAATCTATCTTGAATGTCAAACTGCTCTACATCAAACTTTGTGGTAAGACTATACAATAACATATTTGACAGCATCCTCTATAGTGTTTTTGGTTTTATTTCATTCTAGTTGTAGAGTAAAGATCCAACACTGACAAGAGAATAATTTCTGTAGTCTAATGTGTTCAACTAACTTTATTTTTCCTTTGTTTAGCACCCATACCGGTGTTGTCTGGCCGGAACAAAATATGGGGTTTGGCTAAAAATTTTCTATATCTTTGCACAAATAATAGGTTATGACTAAAAGTTTACTGCATCATTGCATCTTCTTGTCGACAATTCTTAGTTGCTCACTAACAATGTTCTCAAGTAGTTAGTTTATTTTATGATTACTATAATTGGGGCCACTAGAGTAAGTTGGAACGAAGTTATCAGGGACACCCCATATATTAGCTTAAGAATCAGTTTTGCATTTTGGGTGAGAAATTTTTTCATAAATATCCTTCTTACTGCTAGTAATTCTATGTTGGGTTTTCTTCCTTCTTCATGCTCCATGCAATTTTGTGCAATTCTTTTTATTGTCTTCTACAGTAAAAAATGAGTGGATACGACAATTGGAATTGCTTGAACTCTTCCACTGGATACACTTGTGTTTGTATGGTACTTTTGTTGTTTTGGTCCAAACTTTCCTAGGGGCAGTTATGTTATTTGGTTGGATATTACAAGCTTTCTTGGGGCTGTTTGGTTCATGTTTTCCTAGTTGCAGCTTTCTTACTTCAAGTTTGAATATTACAAGTTCTTTTGGGGGTAGGTTTATTTTGTTCAAGCTTTAAAGCTTCAAATTTTGCTTTTCATGTTTTAGCCGCAACAGTTTGTCAGTTTTGATGTTTGGATTAACATTACCAATTTTGGTTGGTATGGTTTATTCTAGCTTGGTTGCACTTTTTATCATGTACTAGCTGCAATAGTATCTTTGTTGAAGGTGATGGGGGCAATTTTTCCTCCACTTGGATGTGTGTCCTTTACCAATTTGGGTTGGTATGGTTGGTTCTAATTGCTAATTAAGTTTTGCTACCTTTGGTTTGCTAATGGGTTTACTTGGTTGTAGCTGTTCAGTTTGCCTAAACATTGTACACACAAGTTCGTGGTATTCTCATATACTCTGCATAAATTCTTGATGTATATATGGTCTTTTGTTAACTAGTTATTTTTTATTTTTATTTGCAGGTCCTTTAAAAGAGTTTGGGCTGATTTTACAAATGATGGAAGATTTGCTTAATAAAAAAGCATTTTGGGTTCATTTTTTAAATGATGGAAAATGATGCTTAATAATGTAAACAATTTTAGATTTATTTTGTAAATAATGATAGATGAACACTTAATAATGTAAAGCATTTTGAGTTCACTTTTGTAAATGATGTGAAGGCGTCCAATGATGTAAAGCGCTTTGAGTTCATTTTGTAAACGATAGGATATAACATTTAATGGAATTAATCTTTGTTGATGTACTTTAGAGTTTACAATATTTTTTTGAACCTAAAGAGTTAGTTATATATTGTTTTTGTTATATATATCTTTTAATTGTACATTCTATATGCTGAACAAGGAAACAATAATTTTAAAATAATTCGGATAGTTGTTATAAGTTTTTGGGACGATTTTGTAACTGTCCTAAAAGTAAATTATATTCTTTATGTGACTATTATCCTAAATTATTATGACGGTTCCAATCAGTCATTTAACAATAATTAGGACGGCAAAATTCATCCCTTAAGCTTTTGCCACGCCACCATAATAGCACCGTTTGAATCCGTCCCAACTGCCGTCCCAAATAATATTTAGGACTGTAAAAGCACTTTTTAGAACGGTTTTTTGTTGTCCCAAAAGACCACTTTTTTTGTAGTGAAACATCGTAAGTCGTAATTAATCAATAATTAAATCAAACTGTACACTGTGTTCCAATAATTTTTGAGATAGACAAAAAGCTCAAATATACATAAATTAAAGAACCAAAATGATCTTTGTTAATTATAGAAATTTATACTAATTTTTCTGGAATTTAAACCCTCATAGATATTTATTAAAAATCAGCAAACATATGTATCCTGAAAATGAATTCTGTTTTCCTATTTTTATAAAATGCCAAAATTACTTATAAAATGCTGGAATAATTATATTAAATTATTTAAATTAACATAGTAATTAAATACAATTTTTTCCATATTTATACAGCAATTGAAATATATATAAAAATTCAAAAACAACAAGTTGCAATTTTTGGAAAATAATTAATTAATTATTTACTATTTTATCCACGTATACGAAATTGAACCGAAGTCCAGATATGGGACCCAAAGTCATGAATCAAGTCCAATATGACTTATACAGACTTTGAATGTAATAGACACATTTGGGCCGAAAAATCCATGCTAGGTTTGGACACCAAATAGCCATGATTAATAAAATACAGTAATTTAAAAATATATAAATTAAACTATTTTAATAATATATATTAAAGTGGTAAAATATATAAGTCATAAAATTATATAATAAAATAACTTGTGAATTTACACATAATGACATTTTGCACAAAATTGTATTTAAAATATATATACATATATATATATATATATATATATATATATATATATATATATATATATTTTTATATATACATATATATATGTATATATGTATATATGTATATGTATATGTATTTATGTATATATATTATTATATATACTGTTATATAATAATATATATACTATATTTATATATATATAAATATTTTATATTAAGTATTTATATATATGTATACGTATATTTATTATATATATACATTTATTATATATATATATATATATACATATATATATATATATATATATATATTAAAAAAATATATATAAAAAATATATATTTATATATATATATATATATATATATATATATATATATATATATATATATATATATATAATATTTTTTATATATATTTTTAATATATATATATATATATATATATATATATATATATATATATATTAAAGAAAACTGTTACCTTTATTGATAAAGAGGGTAATGAGTACATCCGACCTCATGGTAGCAAGAACAAAGAAAGAAAATAAATAAAAACACTACTCAAGAGCCTAATGTGGGATAGACGGATGATGACGACAACTCGAAAGCGACTTCCGAAATTGTCGCTTCACCTCCCGGACCAAGAAGTCCGATCCAGCACCCCGACCTTCATACCGATGCTTGTTCCTGTTCTTCCAAAGCACCCAAATGATCGCACCAGCCAATGATCTCAGATGGTGACTGCCCAGACCCCGCCACCACCTTTGAAGAAAAACCAGAAAGTCACTATGCATCCGTACCTTGAAGAAACACCGGAAAGCAGACCAAACCGTCATAGCAAGATCCCCGTGGAAAAATATATATTGGAGGTTCTCCCCATGCCCAACCTGACTTCAATGACATCTGGAAGCCAGATGGAAGCCAATCTTTTAAAGAATGTCATCAGTAGGAAGCCGGTTGTGACAGACCCGCCACATCAGGATGCTCCACTTCGCCGGAATACACTTGTCCCAAATATTAGAGAAGAGTGATGATGTAGGATGAGAAGTCTGACAACATCTCCAAGCCGCAGCCATCATGAAAGTACCTTTCCGCTTACCCCAAACCAGAGAATCAGGATCCGAAGAACATGTCAGATTCGCCTCTCTGAGCCGCCCCGCTGCCTCTACTCCAAACTGACCCGAAAATAAAGACAGATCCCAACCAGCGGCTGTCCAAAAAGATCGAATAACCGGGCCGCCATTATCAGAATTCCTCGTCCTCGAATCTCTGATCTTTCTTTTCCTATCCGAAAGAGCCCGAACAATCACCGTATGATAGGGAAGAACCACCCTTCTCCCGGCCAATCTAGCCGACCTCCGAAGCTCCCTTGTGCCAAATCGCTGTGAAGCCGTCGAATCAGCAGCCTCCCCCGCATCCCGGTCCCCCATGCTGGCCACAAAATGTCCCGACCGGCCGACATCAGCAGACTCTCTCGCCTGTGTTCGGCTCCGCCCTCGAGCCCCTCTCCTCGTTCCGCGCCTGGTCCCAGAAGTCACTCCCTCAGCCTGTGGGATAGCAAAACTAACCAACCGAGGGCCCCCCGGAATCCAGTCCTCACACCTCGCTGAACCCTCACCACGCCCAAGTCTAAACGAGATAAATGGTTCCGCCAATTTCCTTGCCCGCAAAATCCGTTGCCAAATATGGGAGCACTTGGAAGTCATAAATGCATCACATGGATGACGCTTACTAAAATATTTCGATTTAAGAAGCTCCACCCAAAGGCCCTTCCCATGCCTCAACTTCTACCAAAGCTTCATAGAAAATGCATCCATAATATCATTCATGCACTTGATCCCGAGACCTCCTTCAGACTTAGTCCGAGTAACGAACCGCCACGCCAGCCAACTCCTCTTAGCCACCCCATCCTTGCTACCCCAAGAGAAAGCCGTAAACATCCTCTCAATCGTCCTGAGAACGGCCCGAGGAGGACAACATACAGCCAAAGTGTACATAGGGATAGATGAAAGTACATTCTTAATAAGGACCAACTTACCCCCAGGAGATAGTATCTTGTTCTGCCAACCCGTCAGCTTCGAACGGATTTTATTAAACATCCCCACATTCCTTCTCCCGCAAGTTAGCGGACAACCCAAATAAGAGAATGGCAAGGTACCGGTACTAAATCCGAAGAGAGTAGAAATAGTCCGAGCACGATCCTCACCCAATGGTATCGCAGTATAAAAGGCAGATTTGGAATAATTGATCTTCTGTCCAGAAACAGCCTCATACCTATTCAGTACTTGCTGGAGAGCACGTAATCCAGCAATATCTCCCAAAGTAAAAATAAGAACATCATCCGCATAAGCCAAGTGCGAGATACGCGGTCCCCCAATCGGAGTGTGAAATGAAGATCTCCTATTAGATTCTTGGAGAAGCTTGAGGTTCTGAGAAAGAACCTCCGCAGCAATAATGAAGAGAGCCGGGGAAAGAGGATCCCCCTGCCGGATCCCTCTAGAGGCCGAGAAAAAAGTAGTAGGAGCGCCATTGAGTAGAACCGCATATCGGGTATCTGCCAGGAGACAATAAATAGGATCACAGAAGACCTCATTAAAACCAAATCTCCGAAGAACCCTCAGGAGGAAATGCCAGTTGACTCTGTCATAGGCCTTCTGCATGTCCAGCTTAATAGCAATATTTCCCCATGATTGGGTTCCCTCATAGAGGCCACCATATCCTGCGCAATTATAATATTGTCCACAATCTCTCTTCCCTGAACAAAAGCACTTTGCTCCGGAGAAATAATATTGGGGAGATATTTTCGCAACCTGCAAGCAATAATTTTGGAAATAATTTTGTTACAGAAATTGCACAGGCTAATAGGGCGGAAATCAGAAAGGTTCCTCGGGTGTTCGACTTTGGGGATAAGAAAAAGGAAGGTATCTGAAATGGAAACCGGAAGGCGTGCACCCGAGAAAAACGAGCCAACGGCCTCCTCCACGTCAGCAGCTATAATGTCCCAACAAACTGAGAAGAATCTCCAAGAAAAGCCATCCGGTCCAGTGCCACTAGCCGGGTCCATCCCCCGAATAATCTCCAACAGCTCCGCTCTGTCAAGACAGCGAACAAGATCAGAATTATACTCCATAGAAATAATGCTAGGGATGACATCAAGGAAGGCGTCCTCATCAGAAATAGGCTCAGCTCTAAACAGCTTCGAGAAGAATAAAGACGCCTCCGTCGCTAACTCCGCATCAGACCCAGTTTCTGATCCATCAGCCCGAATAATTTTCTGAATACCCGCCTTTCTTTGCCTGCTCCTGCTGCACTCATGGAAAAAATGAGTATTTTTATCTCCTTCCAGGTCCCATCTTAATCTGGCTTTTTGTTTCCAGAAAGACTCCTCAACTTGGACCTTTTGCTTCAATCTGGCAACGGCCACCATCCAGGAAGCCCTCCCCCTCTCCGAAGGATGAAGCTCATAATCCTGCTCCGCCGCCAAGGCAGCGTCCTCAGCCTGACGTACCACCTGAAAAACGTATTTATTGTATATTTATATATATATATAATATTTGAAATATATATATATATATACATATATATAATAAAATAAATAAAACAAAACAAAACAAAACAAAACAAAACAAAACACAAAAGGGGGGCTCAAACTCGGCCCGCTGGGACAGGGGTGGGTCTGAGCGCCACTCAGCTGACCAGGGGGCCAGCTCGAGCTTGCTGGTCGGGTTAGGATTTAGGTTAGTTTTATTATGAAATAGAATAACGGGTTCGAAAATAAACCAAACCCGATAACCAACCCATTAGCCCAATGGTTCTGTGTCTTCGTGTCCTGACAGTTAGGGACACGAAGACACATGAGTCCTGCGTCCATAGTGTGCACGACACGAGTTTTTCGTGTCCACGTGCATCACTGGATTCCTTGTCATGAGGCGAGGCCACACACGCGAATACGAGACACGACTTGACACACAGAAGAAAAGACACGTACGTGTCCGTCGAGCGGTGGCTTTTGGGGGTGCTAGCGGCGGCTGTAGGCGTCGGGGTCGGTGGCGAAGGGGTGGCGCTGGGTTCGTCTCGCTGAGACGAACAAGGTGGTGGTGGTGGATCACGACGGCGGTGGCTGTAGCGGTGGCGCTGGCAAAGGGCGAACTCCGGCGAGCTCGTCGGAGAAGAAGGGGGCTATGGCGGTGGCTAGGGCGGTCGGAGTGGTGAATGGGGTTAGGGTTTCGGGTCGGGGGTCTATTTATAGGGCCGGGTTGGTCTTAGATTAGGGTTTCGATTAGGGTTTAGGGCTAGGGTTAGGGTTAGTCGTCGAAGATGATGACGGCCGAAGACGGTGATCGGGGTGCCATTTTGCAGAAGTCCCCCATGGATTTAAAAATTACAAATAAGCCTACCGCCTTTCAATGTACAAATTCCAATTTGCACAAATACCCCTCCGCTATGCTCTGTGCAAATATAATTTGCACAGATAATTCAAATATTGCATACTGGATTTGAAACAATTTAATTAATTGCAAAAAGTATTTAAAACATTTTAATAAATTGCAAATTGATATTTTTGGCTTTAAAATCATTTTAAAAATTACTTAAAAATTCTAGAAAATTCCTAATAATTATAATAATTCATTTTAAGGATAAAAATGCTATTTAAATTATAAAAATAATATTTTAAAATCTAGGAGCTTACATAGGCTCTCTTGCGGTGTTACGTCGCGACGACATGGCTTGCAAGGCCGAGGCTTTATCCCTATCCGGGTACCTCATCGTGGTGTCGTACAACTGTAACATGAGAAACATCTCCCCTTTGTAGTGCTGACTATCCCTCTTTAATTTCATCATACAGCATAGGCTACCTGCCTATTTGTGGTGCTACGCCGCTGTGACTTGGCTTGCACAGCCGAGACATTATCCCTAACCGGGAACCTCATGGTAGAGTCATCCCACTGTAGCATAGAGTTACACTCCTTGTAGTACTGCGCTACTATGCTTCTTGTAAAGCACACCAGGCATTTACTCTGCCTGAGAACTCATTAAGGCGTTTAAGCCATCCTTATCACAGGATCCGTTTTTCGCAGAAAATACATAGTAGACAACTGTGGTTATGGGTTCGTAACCCTTCCATGTTCTCAAGAACAAGTACCCACTGTTACCTGATAGTTTTCCAGTCAGTGGTCCTCCCTTGAACCGAAAGTTAGATGTCTAGTAGATTTTTTTTGAAGTAATAACATAAAACTTTATGGTAGGATTACAAAGATATACTATCAGAATGCCTTCAAGCCCATCTCTCTGCTGTGTCTTCGACTAGCTGGCGCTTGAGGCCCTTCGTAAATGGATTCGCCAGGTTCTCCTGACTCTGAACATCGATCACTGCAATGACACCTCTCTTGATGAGATCGTTCACTGCCATGTGCTTTAACCGCATAGTTCTCTTCTTTCCATTGAAGAGATCATTTGATGCCATCGTCGCAGTCGCCTGGTTGTCGCAGTATATCAAAATTGTCGGTATCTATGCCCCAACCACTGGAATATCATACATGAGCTCCCGAAACCACTCTGCTTCATCCGCTGCGGTATCAATTGCAAAGAACTCAAATTCCATAGATGACCGCAAGAGCATAGTTTGTTTTTTTGACTTCCACGATATAGAAGCTTCACCCATTGTGAAAATGAATCCACATGTGGACCTCTCGCTCTCCAACTCTGAGCACGAACTGGCATCACTGAAACCTTCTACTACCGGCGGATCTCCGCTGAAGTACAATGTATATGTCTGAGTCTTCTTAAGATATCTCATAACACGCTTCACAGCTTTCCAGTGCTCTACGCCTGGATTGCTAGTGAATCGACTCATCATTTCTACGGTGAAAGCTATGTCAGGCCTAGTGGCAATAGTAACGTACATTAAACTCCCGATGACCCTAGCGTACTTCAATTGCCTGATGCTTTCCTTCGAGTTTGGCTCCAGCTTTTGGTCACTTCGGTACGGCGTATCAATTATAGAAAGATCATGATACCCGTAACGAGTGAGCATCTTCTCAATGTAATGAGACTGTGATAGTGCCAATCCAGTGTCTGTTCGGATGATCTTGAGTCCCAAGATAACATCAGCATCCTCCAAGTCCTTCATACTGAACTTTATCGAGAGAAACTTTTTTGTCTCCGTGACACAGCTTATATCCGTACCTAGGATTAGCATGTCGTCCACGTATAGACAAACAATGACTCCTCTTCCATCCGCAAATTTTGTATAGACACATTTGTCTGTTTTGCTGACCCTGTAGCCATTTAACCTTATGACTTTGTCAAACTTCTCATGCCACATTGTGGGAGCTTGCTTTAAATCATACAGGGATTTTACCAACTTGCAGACTTTGTCTTCAAGATCTCTGACGACAAATCCTTCTGGCTGTTGTATATAAATCCCTTTGGTCAGCTTGCCATTTAGTAAAGCTGTTTTCACATCCATCTGATGTATCACCAGCTTGTGTATTGCTGTAAGAGCAATTAACAATCTGATGGTTGTCATCCGGGCTACTAGAGCATACGTGTCAAAGTAGTCAATCTCCGGTTTCTGAAAAAACCCCTTGGCCACTAGCTTGGCCTTGAACTTGTCAATGGGTCCATCACCTTTCATCTTCTTCTTGAAGATCCACTTGCATCCGATGGATTTTGCTCCTTCGGGTAAATCAACCAACACCCAAGTGTTATTGGAGGTAATTGAGTCAATTTCATTGTCTATCGCCCCCTTCCAGAAGATAGCATCTCTGGTCTTCATCGTCTCATCATATGTAAGCGGATCTGCTTCCACATGATAGGTAACAAATTCATCTCCGAAGTTCTTCGGCCTCCTTGCTCGCTTTGTTGACGGCTCAGCGAGTTTTGGTTCAATTGTTGTCTCCTTACCAACAACTTCATCTTGGACTACTGGCTCATTAGAGATCTCTGTCTCCTTTGTACCTTCATCATTCTTCGGAATGTCTGTGAGAACAATATTCTTGTGCCTTACAAACTTGTCTTCAAAGTATTCAGCATCACGAGATTCGATGATATGATCTGACTCAATATCAAAAAATCTCCGAGCATCACTCTTCTCGGCATAACCAAGAAGACCGTTTTTGTAGTCCTTGTCCCCAGCTTCTGAATCTTCAGATCTGGGAGCTTCACATAAGCCAGACATCCCCACACTCGAATGACATTCAAGTTAGGTCTGACTTTGAACCAGAGTTCATAAGGAGTTCTATCCGAAGTTGCATATGGCACTCTATTCACAATAAAAGTGGCCGTCAATGCAGCTTCTCTCCAGTAGCATTTCGAAAGACCCACAGTTAGAAGCATTGAGTTCATCATTTTTGTCAACGTTCGGTTCTTCCTTTTTGCTACTCCCTTAGATTAGGGAGAACACGGAACAGTAGTCTCGTTGATGATTCCATGTTCTTTACAGAACGATACGAATTTATGAGACTGATATTCTCCGTCTCGATCACTTCTTAGCCTCTTGAAGTGTTGTCTAGTTTGCCATTCAGCCTCGGCCCTGAACTCCTTGAACTTCTTGAACGCTTCGTCTTTAGATTTGAGCAAGTAGACGAATGCGTACTTTAAAAAGTCATCGATGAAGGTTATAAAATACTTTATCCCGGCCTTTGTAGAGAATTGCTTGAAGTCACAGATATCGAAGTGCACCAACTCCAGAAGATCTGTGCTTTGATTGACCTGATGAAAGGATTTTCTAGTGATCTTCGTGTGAGCACATACTTCACACTTCTCTACCTTACCCCAACATTTGGAGATAAGACCTAGACTAGACATTTTATGTATTCTTTTACAATGAACATGTCCTAGCCTATTATGCCACAACTCAAGAGAATAATCAGAAAGAGCGATTGCATTTATTTCATTTGACTGGTTTACAAGCTGAATTTTAAATATTCGTTCGGTTTGAAAAGCCTTTCCGAAGTATGTTTCCTTTTTGGACATCACCATCTGGTCAGCATTGATATCCATCCTCAAGCCTGCGTTGCTAAGCAGGCTCCTAGAGATCAGGTTCTTGGCAATCACCGGAACATGCTTCACACCTTGAAGCGTAAGAGTGTTCCCAGAAGTGAGTTTTAGCTCCACAGTCCCGATCCCCAGAACTTCAACTTGGGCCTGATTCGCCATGACAACTTTCTCAGAAGTTGGATGGTACGTGATGAACCATTCCTTGCCAGAAAAGACATAGTATGTCGCACCAGTGTCTATCCACCAGTCAGAGTCAGCCCCCATAGCTGTAACCTGAACGATCATAACAACAATGTTAGAAACCAATGAAACCTTACTAGGCTCACCTTACTCTGATTGTTTGGGCTTGGATTTGCATTCACTCTTGTAGTGGCCCTTCTTGCCACAGTTAAAGCAAGCCACGTAGGACTTGGACTTCTGCTGCTTGAACGAAGGACCCTTCACTTTCAGATAAGTGGAGTCATTCTTTTTGTGATGAGAAGGTGCATGCTTCCCCTTGAACTCTTTTGTCTGTACCAAGTTGGCCTTAGCCAGTTATTTGGACAGAGAGTTCATCTTCTGTTGAGATCGCATCTCGTCCTCAACGTGAATCTCTTGTAAAAGATCTTCCAAGCTAATGTCCAGCCTCTTCCGATGCATTCTTGCATAGAAATTGCTCCATCCAGCAGGAAGTTTCGAGACAATCCCTCCAACGACAAACTTGTCGACGAGGGATATTTTCTCGTCATCCAGATTCTGGTGCAACTTCAAGAATTCCTTCACCTAAGGCAGCATCGCCTTCTCGTCTTCGAAGAGCTACTTGTGGTACTTTTCGACAATGAAGATTTTGGACCTGTTTTCGTCATCTTCATAGAGCTTTCCCAAAGACTCCCAGATTTTTTTGGCCTTCACTTTCTTGGAATAGGACTCTGCCAAAGAATCTTCCATGGAATTGAGAATCAGCAGTTTGCAAATATTGTTTTCTCTCTTCCATTTATTCTGCTTGACATGTGCAGCATCAACAACGTCAGCAGTACCACCTTCTGGAATCGTCGGTTCATCCTCAATCAACACATGGTCGACGTCCACGAGTTGAAGATTAAGGGTGATCTTCCTCTTCCAGATCTGAAAGTGTTCTCCGTCGAATTTCTCCAACTTATTAAAGCTGGTATTGATGAGAGAGGTACGAGAGTTTTCCATCTTCTGATCTAGCTTTGAGATTGTTGTTCCCTGGGCGTGAATTTCAGAAGAAAACTCTTTTGATTAGATTAAAGCACTTCAATAGAAGGTGCAAAACAGAAATCCTTGGAGGATTTTGAAAACGAAAAATCTAAGAAGATTTTCATAAAGGTGGCAAACGAGAAATCTAAAAAGATTTTTGTAATCGAAGAAAGTCTGCTGGGGTGTTTAGAACACCGGCGCTCAAAGCTAGATCCGCCCACACGGTCAGCTTCTAGGAACCAACAAGTTCAAAAGAACTCTAGAACGCTCTGCAAATCTGCTCACGGACTTTCACGACCCACATCCGGATATATGGATACGAATACGTGGGCCACACCCAGCCTACGCCGCAGTATCGACGGTAGAAACGCTGTCTAGTACCCAATAAATATACACTACATCTAGAAGGTCCATGAACTACAAATGTACTCAATCACAACCTAAAATCTAAAGAAGATAAGACAGGAAAGATACCTAAGGTACAAGGACAATTAGAAACTACTAGAAGGAATTATAAGACAGGAAAATAAAGAAGAAAAATAAGACAAACTAAGGATAACTACCAGGCAACTCACATATAAGAATAGTGAGATCCACCTCAGCTAGCAACATCATGAAGTCCAATAATGGCATAACAACTCCTAAAATATTATCAACGTATCCAGTCAGGATGGTACGAGTACATAGACTGTCACGACCCGCACCCTATAGTAAGGGCACGAGACGTGGGTACGTCCAGCCTACGCCGCAGTATCGGCGGTAGAACGCTGTCCTAGGTCAAACATCTAACAATATAAAGGTACCTGTACAGTATATACTCTCCGAATGGAGGTGACATAGCACATACAGTCTCAATCACAACTAAGGTAGAGCGAGATAAAAGATAGGTAAAACATGAAATCCAAAAGAGATACATCAGATAGAAGTCTAAGTGTCTAAGATACACAAACCCAAAAAATATCTCAAAGCTCAATACAGTAATCCATAGAATAAATACAACTCGATACAACTGAAATAACTAACTATACAACCTCTACTGTGTCTCCTCTAGGCTAGCAGGCAACCTCCAGACTATCTGTAAAATTTATCAACAGGTCCAGTCAGGACAGGAACTATAAAGCAGTTATAGACAGTTGTATTGATAAAAATGGCAGTTTATATTCAGGTGATGGTAAGAAAGACAGATAAAGTGCAAGGAAAGTAAATAACTAAACAAGAGAAGAATCATAGCAATGAAGACTGTAAAAAAATAGAACTAGCTGAACCAGGGTAATATGATATAAGTCCAGACAGTAAATGTAAACAAGTGTAAGACCAACGTAAATCCAGACAACATGAATCTGATACCAGGTGATTCCAGTACAAGATGAGTTCGGTATGAGATGATTCCAGTCAGTGATCAAAGATTCTAGGATGAGTCCAGCATATACTCTAACAGTGTGTTTTAAAATACCGAGTTTGACATGTAAACGGCTGTAGGTAATACGACACATCACACACCAGACCGGGTGTGAGATGGCTATCATTCCAGTAGATTCCAGTTGGAAGATTCCAGATTGGGGTATGTCTACATGTCTTACTCTAGTATTTTCCCTCCCAGCAAGTGAATCCAGAATTCTGACACAATAATTCAAGATGAGTCCAGCCAAAATATAATGATACCAGTAAATGATTCCAGTAAATGATTCCAGTTGGTGATTACAGTAATAGAAGCCAGGAAAGATGATACCAGTAATAAAGGCCAAAAAATAAATGTGTGTCGTATACATGAATCTAGAATATCCATACGTGTTGTAACAGAGAATCACATACAACTAACTAGAACTGAAGTACAGTAATTGACAAATAAATGAGAGAACTATCAGAGAATGTACTCGCCTGATGTCTGAATGTCCAAAGTAAATATACTGTCCGATGAGAGGTGTCTGGCTCCTAATCAGAACAGCACAAGTCACAATAAGTCCAAAATGACAATATGAAGTTCTACTATGCATTCTACATGATTCTAGGTCAATCTAGACCAAAGTCAACTCTTGGTCAACTTGGTCAACCCTGAAAGTCAAACCTAGGTCGACTATGGTCAAACTAGGTCTAACAAGTCTAAATTAGGTCAAACAAGTTATTCTAGGTCTAAACAAACTAAGTATATGCAAATCAAGTATCCAAGCTAGCTACTAACTCATAGCCTAAGTCACTTTCTAAACCAAGCACAAAACTAAACCATAAGCTAACAAGGCACACAAACTTAGTCATATAATGTATATATATTATTCATATTTACATATTCATATACATAGATATATATAGGAAAGCTATATATATACGCACACACATATATATATATATATATATATATATATATATATATATATATATATATATATATATATATATATATATATATAGAAAGAAAGGTAAAAGAGTAAGTGAGTATGTGTGTGTTTGGCATGTGTGTGAAAATATGTGTTAATGTTCTAAAATTTAGTGATAGGTAGGTGTATGTGACATGGGATACATGATGTCAAAGGGTGTACGAATGCATGTGTGTGAAAGGTTATAGGTTAACTCAGTTTATAGAAATACATACATACATACTTACCTTGTATACATGCATAAATACATATCATGTATATTACATTTACATGATACATACATGTATACTTGTATAATATTATACTTACATTTATGCATATTAGATACTTGTATTTATATTAACATATTGCAAACATTCATTTCATTCATGCATCTATGCATTACCTACATGTTTTATACATATGCATACATTATATATTCACATCATTTCATACATTAACATAGAGACATACAAACATACACACATCATATATTTCATACCTTGCATTACCTACATATCATGTATATTATCATTCATTCCTTTCATATATTACATTCTATATTACCTATATACATGCATTTCCTCCATTCATTCATGCTTGCATCATATACTCTACATTATCATACATGTTATCATTATATATTGTATTACAATATTTATACATTATGCATTCATATCTATCATTACATATATATCTTGTATTCATATCTAGCATTCATTATATACTTTTATGCATACATTGTATATCATTCTTTCATTCATGCATTGCTTATATGCATTATATTAATAGCATTCCGATATGCTTGCATTCAACCATATATATAAATTAATGTAAAGAGAATATATATCATATATATCATTTTATTCATCTAACATATCATGCATTACATGTACTCTATATTCATTTAATATCCATACTACATAGGCTCATAGGTTACACAAAATGCATATATCGTATAGTCACTCTTCTACTTAAAACCAATACTATACCAATTGGGCATTCATTAAATTCTAGAATTAAAATATGTTGTAGCTCTTCGTGTTAGCTTTCCGAAACTTTAAACGGATCGCAT
This sequence comes from Iris pallida, assembly GCA_029216955.1. Lineage (NCBI taxonomy): Eukaryota > Viridiplantae > Streptophyta > Magnoliopsida > Asparagales > Iridaceae > Iris > Iris pallida. The sequence goes on from JANAVB010018797.1 coordinate 11,517,273, forward strand.
TTTCGTGTCCGGAAGCTCCCGGAATCGCGAAAATACCGAAACACGTTTGTCTTTCGTACAGCTGACACTCAAATAATTCTACAAAAAGTTACAGAAAGAATTTGGCTTATTAAAATATATATTTGGAAAGCTAACTTCGATACGGTTCCTTTAAAAAAAGGGAGATAAATCGGAGTTCTAAGCTAAAAGTTATGACATTTCTAAGTTGCTTTGGTTAATAAAAACGTGGATAAAAATTATGACGGATTTGACAAAAGAACACATATAGGCCAAGATACTTGGATACAAACATTGGTATCCAAATGAAACTCATTCTAACCATCCTAACTAAGATCAATCCACTCTCTAACCATCTAACCACACACACAAATATATATATATATATATATATATATATATATATATATATATATATATATATATATATATGCACACAAGTGTCCAAAATAGGGGTTTTTTTCCACTAGGACACAATCACAACACAAAGGACACTCCTATGACCTCCAAATGGACACAAAATGGAGATACAACCATGGGGGTCATTCCTATGGGTTCAAAATAGATCTATATGCATGAGAAAATGAAAAGGAGAAGGGATTTATACCTTCCGGTAGATCGAATCGAAGAAAAGCCTTTCCGGAGCGACACCGACACGTAGAGATTCCAAATGGACACGAACGAGCTCCGAATCCTCCCAAACTTGGGTAGCTTCCTCCTTGGCTAGAATAGAGAAGGAAAGAAGAAGATTTGGTGGCAAAATGGAAGGATTTGGTGGAGAAATTGCTACGGATTGCTCTCTAGAAATTTGGGGAAGAACAAGAGAGAGAGTGTGGATGAGAATAATGAAATGAACTTGAGCCTATCCTCTCCCAAAGTGGCTGGCCATATGGAGCTATTTGTCCTATTATGGTAAGGTCCAAAATGCCCCCACTAACCTATTCTATTAGTATTAGGAAAGGGCTAATTGGTTGGGGCTAAATTAGTCATTCTAAAGTCTCTAATCACACTAACCTTATCCATAATAATTAGTCTAACCTCTAGCTAAAATATTTCTATCATATGGGCCATGGCTAACTAATGTGTGGGTCCACTAAAGTCAACACTACCCCCGGGTCCCCGTTTCAAGTCGGATTGAGCTGAAATTCGAACCCGACTCAAATAATCCCAAAACAATATTATAAATAATAAAATAAATTTCAAAAATATTTCAAAAATACAAAATGACAAAAATACCCCTGTTCCTGAAAATTAGGGGTGACAAATTTTTCGAAATTAAAACCAAACAATAGTAAAATGTCAAAATCACAAGTTATAATTTTAAATAGTTTAAAAATGATTAAAAATTACCAAAAATCATAATATAAAATAATAATCAATAAATAATAATTATAATTACAAAATTTTAAAATTACCCTCATCTGGAAAACTGGGTGTTACAATCCTACCCACCTTATAAAAATTTCGTCCTCGAATTAAGATGATCGCACCCCCTTCTATGTCAAACATAGTCAAGGGTCAATCACTAGTCAATTTCTCAACATCCAAGTACTTGGCCATCAACTGGTCAACTTCTTAGGGTTTTACCTATGCTAGCTATTTAGGTGTTGGCAACTAGAATTTAGCAAAAGAGAAACTCTATAATAGACTAGCTCTTAACTTCCCAATCCTATCAAATCACCTATAACTAAATACCTACAAGCTAAGCACATGAATACCAAATACCACATATATATATATGCTCAAGAACAACAACCCATCACATATATCCTAAGTATATCATATATATATATATATATATATATATATATACATGACTGATCAACCAAGGGTTAAGGAAGACTAAACTTATAAGGGTCTGAAACAATGCTTAGAACAAGGCTAAGGATGAATGGTCTGAATCAAGGGACATGGTATCTAGTGAAGGGTCTGCACACTGCCTATAAAGGTAATCAACACAAAGGAACTCAACACGAAGAAAACTTAACTAAAATGGAAAACTGAACCAAGTATAGGCTAAACAACATATTTATAACCCTATACAACAATGGCCTATAGATACCAACTAACCTATATCCCATATGCCAATATCATCTGCAATCTATCTATGCAAATAGATCTCTCGGTCTTAGGTGAAACTACAACTATACTCAAAGGCAGGCTCTGGTCATGGGTGCCTCACTGGAACAGGTAAGGGAAAGTAGTAATAATCATCAAGGCTGTAAGGCATACTAACATCCTATGTGTAACTGGTTGGTATTATAGATAACAGGAAAATTATCTGCAATGGGTTACTATTCTAACACCAATGCTAACTATCACCTCTAGGGTACAGACACTCTACAAGTCATCATACCATTATACTATGAAGGAACTACCTATGAATAAGCTCTACAAAACTAAATATCCCTACTCCTAAGTCATTTATAACAATCAAAAGGGTATGATGTTTAAACCTTCTCAAGATACAATCTGTTAATCATATACGTCTGTCCAAAATCATATTGTCCAGAGTCTTCATCATGCTAGTGAGCAAGGCTACGATAATCACAGAGTCCTTGACTAAGATACGTACCTCTAGGTTCATGGTATTTAAAATTTTCGTACTGCCGCATGCGACGGCAAAAACCTTAAATTCCTATACCCGAGAATACATTAAAAATCTGACTATATGTCCTCACTATGTCAACTAACACGACTATCGAGGATTCTAGATCCCATGATTTAGGCGACCTAGCCCATATGATTTTCTCAGAAGAAAAACAACACAACAAAAGAGTAACATAACAAAATTAATCAATCAACAAGGAACAGATGGAATCGAATTTCAAGGTAATTATAAAAGACAATTGTGTGAATGGAATTGAGAAGAACGGAACTTGCAGCAAGATCTCCAACGGTCTGTGCATCCTCGACTGTCTTGACGATAGCTCGCCCTGCTGGTTTCCTCCAGCCTGATGCTGATACTGCACAAATCTCTGCTGCTGATGCTGCATGAATCGCTGCTGCTGAGAAAAATCGAAAATAAAGGGAAAAGTCTCTATACAGACGGAGGTGCACCTCCAATGTAGCAGAAACGCCAACCTGAGTCGGCACAACAGAAGCTGCGGTCTCGAGGCCCTGATGAACAGGACGAGAGGTGGCCAGCTTCTCGATAGTATCCCCCGAACCGAAGCGATGAGATCGTGTCTTCATAACCATCATGAAGACAGATCAAAACAAGAAGCAATTTTTGAGAATGAAGCAAAAATTCAAAGGAGAACAGTTTATATTCAAGGAAAGTCAATAAGCAACAATTTTAGACAAAAAAAATCGGACTAAGAGTTTTTCCTAATGTGATTGAGTACCTCCAAAAATATCCTAATCCTACTGCAGGCTGTAGTGATACTCTAGTTCGAATACCACTACATAAACTCGACCTGCATGGGCCACCACTAAAAACGTGTCACGACCCGTACCCTAGAGTAAGGGCACGAGACATGGGTACGTCCAGCCTACGCCGCAGTGTCGGCGGTAGAACGCTGTCCTAGGTCAAACATCTAACAATATTGTTAGGGTTATATACTAAAAGCATCACTTTTGTAGTAACCTTATTTTTTTAAATTTTGAATGAGAATCATATGGGCAAATGTTTGCATATTGTATTTGTTACAAGTGTTAATGCAAATGTCTGATATTCTATATTGTAGATAATATGGTGTGTGGTGTCACACAGAAGATCATATTATCAGTTTCCTACGGAGTATATAAATAGTTCACAACCTAGATGGACTTGGACAATCTATTGGAAAGGTTGTAGTGTAATCTGGTATTAGTCTATCTTGACTATAGGTTTACACTAGTACACTTTGTGCGTATTGAACAGGACCACTTGAGGTTGTTCTCTTTGTACTGACTACATAAGAAAATAAACACCTCTGTTATTATGGATGCTTGTGCTCTTAATCCGGATATAATAACGGACATGTATATGCAGGTGCATTACTTTGACTCATAAAAGAGTGAGATTCATTATGGATCAACAACCTCTATGAATTGGGTAATAACATTGTATGTATGATGGGCTGTTGATTATAAATGGAATCCATGTTCCGATACCTTGGGTTGATGATGTCCCCTTAAGGAGCTCATAAGGATTGTCATGTAAACCCTGCAGGTGGATTATATCCGACATGACAAATAAAGTTGAGCGGTACTACTTAAGGATAAAAGATGTCGAATCAATATAGTTGTCAGTAACTTAATTTGATCGACGGATATACGATATCTTAAAATGGGGAGCCAAACAAGCATATAATAAAAGGAGCCCACAAACATAATTTGGGATTAGGGAGGTAGTGCAACAATAGCTCATTAGTGGACCGAGCTATTGTTAATGGGCCTGGATTGTGTGTTCGGGCTGAACACGGGATATCCAAATCCGTTAGGAGGCCTAACCCTAATTTCTCCTCATGGTCCCTGCCGTAGCCTATATATTACTTTTATTCTTTAGCCGCCATATTACTGATCAAAAATCAGAAACTTTTTCTAAATTCGTGATTCACGTAAGGAGAGAAAGAGAGGGCTGCCAAGGAGAAGAAAAGGTTGGGAGATCGTCGCCCACACGACGTCCAACTCAAGGAAGGAATACGTGCAGAAGATCTTGGGGTCGTCCGCTTGAGATTTCCAGGAATTACTTGTCTCCTTTCCGTCGCAGGTATAATTCGTGAATCCTAGTTTTCGCCTATGAAGGGTTAGAACACGTATTAGATCTGTTTAACTTTCTATCGATCAATACGCACACCAAAGAAAGGGTCCTAGAAATACCCAGTTCCATCAAATATAAAGGTACCTGTACAGTATATACTCTCCGAATGGAGGTGACATAACAGATACAGTCTCAATCACAACTAAGGTAGAGCGAGATAAAAGATAGGTAAAACATGAAATCCAAAAGAGATACAGTAGATAGAAGTCTAAGTGTTTAAGATACACAAACCCAGAAAATATCTCAAAGCTCAATACAGTAATCCATAGAATAAATACAACTCAATACAACTGAAATAACTAACTATACAACCTCTACTGTGTCTCCTCTAGGCTAGCAGGCAACCTCCAGGCTATTTGTAAAATTTATCAACAGGTCCAGTCAGGACAGGAACGAGCACATCTCATCTAGAAAACCCAAGTAAATAACAGAGAACTATAAAGCAGTTATAGACAGTTGTATTGATGAAAATGGCAGTTTATATTCAGGTGATGGTAAGAAAGACAAATAAAGTGTAAGAAAAGTAAATAACTAAACAAGAGAAGAATCATAGCAATGAAGACTGTAAAAAAATAGAACTAGCTGAACCAGGGTAACATGATATAATTCCAGACAGTAAATGTAAACAAGTGTAAGACCAACGTAAATCCAGACAACATAAATCTGATACCAGGTGATTCTAGTACAAGATGAGTCCGGTATGAGATGATTCCAGTCAGTGATCAAAGATTCCAGGGTGAGTCCAGCCTATACTCTAGCAGTGTGTTTTAAAATACCGAGTTTGACATGTAAACGACTGTAGGTAATACGGCACATCACACACCTGGCCGGGTGTGAGATGGCTATTATTCCAGTAGATTCCAGTTGGAAGATTCCAGATTGGGGTATGTCTATATGTCTTACTCTAGTATTTTTCCTCCCAGCAAGTGAATCCAGAATTCTGACACAATGATTCAAGATGAGTCCAGCCAAAATATAATGATACCAGTAAATGATTCCAGTAGGTGATTCCAGTAATAGAAGCCAGGAATGATGATGTCAGTAATAGAGGCCAGAAAATAAATATGTGTCGTATACATGAATCCAGAATATCCATACGTGTTGTAACAGAGAATTACATACAACTAACTAGAACTGAAGTACAGTAATTGACAAATAAATGAGAGAACTATCAGAGAATGTACTCGCCTGATGTCTGAATGTCCAAAGTAAATATACTGTCCGATGAGAGGTGTCTGGCTCCTAATCAGAACAGCACAAGTCACAATAAGTCCAAAATGACAATATGAAGTTCTACTATGCATTCTACATGATTCTAGGTCAATCTAGACCAAAGTCAACTCTTGGTCAACCCTGAAAGTCAAACCTAGGTCAACTATGGTCAAACTAGGTCTAACAAGTCTAAATTAGGTCAAACAAGTTATTCTAGGTCTAAACAAACTAAGTATATACAAATCAAGTATCCAAGATAGCTACTAACTCATAGCCTAAGTCACTTGCTAAACCAAGCACAAAACTAAACCATAAGCTAACAAGGCACACAAACTTAGTCATATAATGTATATATATTATTCACATTCACATATTCATATACATAGATATATATATAGGAAAGCTATATATATAGGCACATACATATATATATATATATATATTTATATATATATATATATATATATATATATTTATATATATATAAAAAAAAAATATATATATATATATATATATATATATATATATATATAGTGAGAAAGAGAGGTAAAAGAGTAAGTGAGTATGTGTGTGTTTGGCATGTGTGTAAAAAGATATGTGTTAATATTCTAAAATTTAGTGATAGGTAGGTGTATGTGACATGGGATATATGATGTCAAAGGGTGTATGAATGCATGTGTGTGAAAGGTTATAGGTTAACTCAGTTTATAGAAATACATACATACATACTTAACTTGTATACATGCATACATACATATCATCTATATTACATTTACATGATACATACATGTATACTTGTATTATATTATACTTACATTTATGCATATTAGATACTTGTATTTATATAAACATATTGCAAATATTCATTTTATTCATGCATCTATGCATTACCTACATGTTTTATACATATGCATACATTGTATATTCATATCATTTCATACATTAACATAGAGACATACAAACATACACACATCATATATTTCATACCTTGCATTACCTACATATCATGTATATTATCATTCATTCCTTTCATATATTACATTCTATATTACCTATATACATGTATTTCCTCCATTCATTCATGCTTGCATCATATACTCTACATTACCATACATGTTATCATTATATATTGCATTACAATATTTATACATTATGCATTCATATCTATCATTACATATATATCTTGCATTCATATCTAGCATTCATTATATACTTTCATGCATACATTGTATATCATTCTTTCATTCATGCATTGCTTTTATGCATTATATTAATAGCATTCCTACATGCTTGCATTCAACCATATATATAAATTAATATAAAGAGAATATATATCGTATATATATCATTTTATTCATCTAACATATCATGCATTACATGTACTCTATATTCATTTAATATCCATACTACATAGGCTCATAGGTTACACAAAATGCATATATCGTATAGTCACTCTTCTATTTAAAACCAATACTGTACCAATTGGACATTCATTAAATTCTAGGATTAAAGTATGTTGTAGCTCTTCGTGTTAGCTTTCCGAAACTTTAAACGGATCGTATTTTCGTGTCCGGAAGCTCCCGGAATCGCGAAAATACCGAAACACGTTTGTCTTTCGTACAGCTGACACTCAAATAATTCTACAAAAAGTTACAGAAAGAATTTGGCTTATTAAAATATATATTTGGAAATATAACTTCGATACGGTTCTTTTAAAAAAACGGAAGATAAATCGGAGTTCTAAGCTAAAAGTTATGACATTTCTAAGTTGCTTTGGTTAATAAAAACGTGGATAAAAATTATGACGGATTTGACAAAAGAACACATATAGGCCAAGATACTTGGATACAAACATAGGTATCCGAATGAAACTCATTCTAACCGTCCTAAATAAGATCAATCCACTCTCTAACCATCTAACTACACACACAAATAAATAAATATATATATATATATATATATATATATATATGCACACAAGTGTCCAAAATAGAGGTTTTTTTTTTCCACTAGGACACAATCACAACACAAAGGACACTCCTATGACCTCCAAATGGACACAAAATGGAGATACAACCATGGGGGTCATTCCTATGGGTTCAAAATAGTTCTATATGCATGAGAAAATGAAAAGGAGAAGGGATTTATACCTCCCGGTAGATCGAATCGAAGAAAAGCCTTCCCGGAGCGACACCGACACGTAGAGATTCCAAATAGACACGAACGAGCTCCGAATCCTCCCAAACTTGGGTAGCTTCCTCCTTGGCTAGAATGGAGAAGGAAAGAAGAAGATTTGGTGGCGAAATGGAAGGATTTGGTGGAGAAATTGCTAGGGATTGCTCTCTAGAAATTTGGGGAAGAACAAGAGAGAGAGAGAGTGCGGATGAGAATAATGAAATGAACTTGAGCCTATCCTCTCCCAAAGTGGCTGGCCATATGGGGCTATTTGTCCTATTATGGTAAGGTCCAAAATGCCCCCACTAACCTATTCTATTAGTATTAGGAAAGGGCTAATTGGTTGGGGCTAAATTAGTCGTTCTAAAGTCTCTAATCACACTAACCTTATCCATAATAATTAGTCTAACCTCTAAATAAAATATTTCTATCATGTGGGCCATGGCTAACTAATGTGTGGGTCCACTAAAGTCAACACTACCCCCGGGTCCCCGTTTCAAGTCGGATTGAGCTGAAATTCGAACCCGACTCAAATAATCCCAAAACAATATCATAAATAATAAAATAAATTCCAAAAATATTTCAAAAATATAAAATAGCAAAAATGCCCCTGTTCCTGAAAACTGGGGGTGACAAATTTCTCGAAATTAAAACCAAACAATAGTAAAATGTCAAAATCACAAGTCATAATTTTAAATAGTTTAAAAATGATTAAAAATCGTCAAAAATCATAATATAAAATAATAATCAATAAATAATAATTAGAATTACAAAATTTTAAAATTACCCTCATCTGGAAAACTGGGTGTTACATAGACTAACAACAGTTTCATATTATTGACAAATACTGTAAGAGACAATCATAATGGAATGCAAGATGATATATCGAGACTGTAAGTGAAACAAGATATCTAAACTGGAAATAATGTCAAGGTGAATCATGCAGGGAAAGTAAGCCGAACTGTAATATGTAACTGATGTAATAAATGTAACATGTGCCTCAAATATTATAGCATAATATGATCGGTAAGGATCAAGATCAGGCTTCCAGCCGACCGGCTACAAGTACGTGGACTCGGCCCGGCCGGGATGGCAAGCTATGGAGCAAGTAGTAGCACAGGTCAGGCTATACCCATCTTGAGGTGAGGGTATAGCTATGATACAAGTAGTAACTCAAGATGGACATTGATCACACTATCTATAAAATTCCCCATTCCTCGAATAGTATACGGATCCGGACATAACACGTCATGGCACGAGATTCCCTAAGAAGGTAGCTACTCCTTCTCAGGAATCGGTGTCAATACAAGTACAAGAACAAGATCGAGCAAGTACCAGTATCCCAAGAAAATCTAAGAATGACGTCTCATGACAGGAATCCGGTATATACTAGTCCGTGTACCATCGTGACGAGAATCAAGTAAAACACTATAACTGAATCGGATATAAAAAATAGCAAGACAAGGAACTACTATCAGAGAATGTACTCGCCTGCGGTCCTAAGCTGTCAAATGGGGTCGATGCTCAGAGTGATGCCACGGACCTAAAGATAAGATATATATAAGCTAATTAGGGTTCAACAGTGTTAGGCTTGATTCTATAGTATAAGCTACGTAATCTAGGTCAGACTCAGTCAACTAAGTCAAACTAGGTCACACTGAGTCACACTAGGTCAAACTGGGTCAAAGGTGGACTTACAGTTAACTTTTGGTCAACTGGTCAACTCTAGTCAACTCTGGTCAACTATAGGTTAAACTAGGTCAAATGTTGACTCTACTTCGACGTTCAGTCAAAGCAGTAAACCATGGTCAAACAGGGTCAAAGCTAGTCTCTATAAACATCTACTGGGTCAAAATATCAATTTCAGTGATGGTGAAATCACTGGAATCGATGGATCAAAATACAACAAAAGGAGAAAGATTATAATAATAGGGTAAAAATCTACAGATGTTGTCGGATGGTGAAACAACCATCACCAACGTGTCCAGAATGATTAAATTAGCTAGGATAGCCTATCCATAAGTCCAATTTGGACACAAGGGCAAAAAGGTAATTTCAGATCAAAATGGTGTCCGTGTCGGACCCACTTTGTACCGAAAAATATGTCAGAATAAAAGTGCACTAAACTAAACAAATTATATGTCCACGAATCCAGAATGACGATACGAACTCAACGGTATATCCGAAATTGGATTCCGATGACCCGATCTCAGATTGGTCCGTTGACCCGGACATTGGAATTCGATTTGTACGAAAAAGCGTGTCGGAGCCAATGTCCTCAAAAATCACTAACTTATATTTTAATGAGTCCAAAATGACGATACGAAACCAACAGTATATCCAGAATTGGATTTCGATTAGCCGATCTCAAAATGGCCCGTTGACCCGGATATTGGTATCCGACTTGCACCAAAATACGTGCCGGAGCCAATGTCTACTAAAACCTAGCAAATTATATGTCAACGAGTCCAGAATGATGATATGAACTCAACGGTATATCCAGAATTGGATTTCGATGAGCCGGCGTCAAAAAGTTATGTTGACCCGGATTGTGGGGTCCACTTTGCACCGAAATACGTGCCAGGGCCCACGTCCTCCAAATTAAGCAAACTTTATATGAAAACGTGCCAGAACGACGCCACAAGTCTTTTGGTGGTGTCAAAAATTGAATCCGGAGTCTCGGGTTCAAAAATGGAATTTAATAACTTTGAAATTATAAATTTGGACGGCCAACTTTGGCGTCGAATTCAACCAATCAAACGTGCTCACAATGAAACGAAACTTAAGGGGTAGGAAGAGGGTTATACAAGCTGCGCATAGGAACCAGTGACACGCTAGACGGAGCTGCGATGGAGAAGATACAAACCGATGAAGTTGGCTCCGCAAAATTGTCCAAAAATAATACAATTTAAACGGTCAACTTGGTGGCCGGTTTTGATGTATCTAACGATAAAATCAACGGACGAAAATTGAGGGCAGTAAAGATGGATATACCGAGATTGAGATGGAGCAAAGAAATCGCCGATCCAACAGTCGAATTTCTCGGAAAACATGCACGAAGTTGCTGCGATGGAATTCTATTTTCGGATCCATTCTGAGATCGTGCCGACGGAAGCCCGTGCCAAACGCACGAAATGCCTAGGCGGCGCATCCCGGAGGACGGTGGCTTCCACGGAAAGGTGTGTGAAGGTTGTCAGGCCAGGGGGTGGCCGGCCACGGTGGACATGGCGCCGGCGGCGGCGCCTGCACCGCTTGTCTAGGGACGCGGCTGCTGTTGTTGTGCTCGCTTATGCTGCTGTGGCGCGTACTGGCCTGGCGTGGCAGTGCCCGACGAGGGCGATGGTGCTCAACGACGGCGAAGGTGGCGTTTCGTGGTGGACACGTCCGGTCGGGCAAGGGTGGTGATGAAAATGGTTGTGGTGGTGATTTAATGGTGGTGATGGTGTGTGGTGGTAAAGATGGAGAGTAGGAGGAGGAGTGTGGCGAAGTGGTGGTCGGCCATAGGAAGGAAGGAGGAGCTCCGGCCATGGGGGATTTGTGAGTCAGCCAAAAATGAAGGGGCTGCTGTGGCCAGGTAGGGGAGAGAGGGGGAGATGTGATGGGGGTGATGGTGAGAGAGTGGATGAGGGTTATATGTGTGTGTGTATATAAATATATAAAGAGAGTGAGAGATATTTAGAGAGAGATAGAGATATTTAGAGAGAGATAGAGGTCGGTTAGAGAGAGGGGGTGTGTGTGTGCTGACATTGGGAGAGGGGGTGTTTGTGTGGTGAGAGAGAGAGGGAGATTTAAAATATATATGTATATGTATATATATGTGTATATATACATGGAGAGAGAAATAGATATTTTGAGTAGGAAAGAAGACAAATAAAATAATGGTGTGTATGGACAGTCATGATAGGGCATACACCAAATTAGATTGGGTGTTGGGCCAAGTTTGGACAAGCTTGGGGCCAAGGTTTAATTAAAATAACAATTTAAACCAATTAAAATCATGGATGAAATGGGAGCACAAGGGAGGTCAATTTGGTGGCACGCAAGTGGTACGTGCATAGTAGGCTCAAAACGGGCCAGGGCCATATATTAGGGCGACTGGATTGGACCGATGTCGGGCCCGAAAATTAAGTTGGAAGTTAAATCACGAATTCTGACAAACGATAAATTGGTCTAATTTGACCCAAAAGTTGTGCGAAGCAAATAGAGCACAAGGGAACAAGTTTGAGTGGGACACGATGTATCCACATGAAGATAATTTCGTCTACTACAAACTTCAAGAAAAAAGTTTCCAGAGACTGGCATCCCTGATGATCTAGAAATCAATGTCACGGTAAAGAGCATTTAATGATCAAAATTAATTAAATCAAAATAAATTATCGAAAATAATTCATTTAGAAAATTCGAAAGTAAATCTCAAAAATTCAGGGGGCTTACATCCTACCCACCTTATAAAAATTTCGTCATCAAAATTAAAGGTTGGTTGTGGGGTTAAAACATGATAGAAGATTTAAGCAATACTTTAGGCACGATCCAAGAATGACGAGTTTTGCACGATCAAGATAATCAATTCAAAATTGTTCAGGCACGATAAGAAATTTTGGCACGATTGAATCATGATACGAACAAAATCATATGTTTATGATTTCAGAAATAAATCAAGTCATTGGGGCAAGATTTTAGAGACAGTTTGGAGAATCGAAGATACAAATGAAGTTCAAGTACGGGATGATCTGTAGGACTTAGGTTGATAGAAAATTAACCTGAAAGTCGCACAGGCTAGATCATGATGAAAAGCTAACCAAGGCCAAAATAAGGTTTGGCAAGGTTGAGATAAAATTTCAGACACAACAAAATCAAAATCAAGGTCTTATAGGCCCGATCAAAGATTAAGGAGTATGATTAATAAAATCATAAAATACGATCCAAGTTCGAACATGATTAAAATTGAAAATAGTCTAAGTTTACTTGGCACGATAGAGGTATGACAACGAAATTAAAACTTGAGCTTCGTCCGATTACAATCAAGTCAAAAATTTGATTAACAGGATTTCAGCTCGATAAAATTAGATTTAGGATTATACATAGGCACGATCAAGATAAAAATGACGTGATTGGGCATTGTTAGGAATAATCAGATTACAGGTCGCGTAAGCACGATCGAGATCCAAGTTCGGTTGTGAAAGACGATAAATTCATGATTTTGAAATCAAAGTCCTATAAGCACGATTTAGAAAGAAACTCAAATTAATTAGGCATGGTAGGAATTCAAATATGTTCAATTATAACACGACTAATTTCATAGTCACACTAGTTAGTCGTGATTGAAAGTCAAAAATTTTAGGCACGAGTCTGAGGCAAGTTAAAATATATAGTTATGATCGTTAAAATTACGGTCAAGGAAATCCCAAGTTGTCTTAGTCATGCCAAGTCATCTAGGCACGACTAATCACAAGGAATTTATATGTAATCAGGAAATGAAATCAAGGTCGAAAAGTGTTTAGACACGAGTGTCTAAAATCCAAACATGATCAAAATCGAAAGTCAATGCACGAGGGTTAATAGCATTGAAATCCAACCACGATAAAGAAATTTGTCTCAACACGATCTAAGTTGATCAACTTTCGAGTAAATCAGAATTTGGGCAAGATGGAGAATAAGATCAACGAAGGCTGGGCACGAGCATCCAAGGATAAAAATCCAAGTCACAAAGGAATTTGAAGTCATCTAGAGTCTAGTCAGCAACCAAGACTCTTTGGCACGAATAACAAGATGACCAAATCGACTGGTAAAAATCAAAGAAGATCAAATCTTACGATATTGAATTTTAAGAAACAGTTCAAGGATATGGAATTGAATTTCTTCTATTATGGAAGAAAAACGAAATGTAGAATTGTAGAAAGAAGTCGGGGTAATCATCTCGCTCTGCTTCGACTACTACCAAGATCCAATGTCTACTCCGAAACAGATGATTACGATACTTCCTCGACTTTTTCCAAGATAAAAAGATACAAGAGCTCAAAAAGATTTCAAAGTATATATGACAGAAGTATATACGAGATAGTTGATTGGTGTAATCAAGACATAGCTAAACAAGGCAAAGGAAATGACGATAAGATGAGAAAATCATGCGATGGTAGAGAAAATAATGATAAACAAGAAATAATGGTAGGAATTATCTTGCTCAATTGGTAAAAGAAGTGAATCAACTTAAGATATGACCTGATAACCATACACGTCTATCCAAAATCATGTTGCCAGAATTTGCACCAAGTCAGTAGACATAGCTGCAATAAACGATAGGGTCCATAAGTAAGGTATACACCCTATAATCATGTCATCTAGATTCCTTACCACGCCAACCGGTATGGCTGCAAGAGAATCTAAATGCCATAACTAGGATAGTATATCCAAAATCAGGCTCCATGTCCTTGTCAGGCTAGCTAATATGACTGCGATAAATTTTAAATTCCATAAATAAAGTAGATATTTATCGTTCTTACTGTCCTCATCAAATATGTTTATCCGAATATCTTAACTCAATCCGGAGAAACTTATCTTCAAACAGAATCAAAATCGAATTCAACAACGAACGAACATCAAGATTTGAAATTCAACAATGAATAAAAGATAAGTAAATGGAAACTAGCAGAAATAGATTTCGAGATAGAATTTAGAAAAAAATTCTCAGGAGATGTCCAAAGGTACTATCTAGGTCAAGATAAAAGAAAATCATTGGATAATCTAAAACAATCTCAACCTGATATGAGACTGGCAAATCATATTCTCGTCTCAACCTAGAAGATAGATAAGTTTAACTTATACCTTCTCTCGGAGGTCCACAAACTCATTCCAAGAAAAAATAAAGTTGATAACGGACAGATGTTTCAGAAATCAGGACGGACAGAAATAAATGGGAAAAGTTTCAAAAAGTTCGAAATAAGATTCCCAGGGGTCATCCTTGGAATCTACCAAGAGTTTCCTAATATGTGACTGAGTACCAAATTCCTAAAATATTCCATGACTCAACCTTAATCCTAGGGCAGGCTCGTAGTAGTACAGATAAGCTAAAGTACCACCATAACTTTGTATTAATTGCAAAGACTGACTTGCATGGGCCACCACTAAAAACATGTCACGACCCGCACTCGGAAATACGGATACGAATATGTAGGCTACGCCCAGCCTACGGCACAGTATCGACGGTAGAACGCTGTCTAGTACCCAATAAATATACACTACATCTAGAAGGTCCATGAACTACAAATGTACTCAATCACAACCCAACATTTAAATAGGATAAGACAGGAAAGATAACTAAGGCACAAGGACAATTAGAAACTACTAGAAGGAATCATAAGACAGGAAAATAAAGAAGAAAAAACAAGACAAACTAAGGATAACTACTAGGCAACTCACATAGAAGAATAGTGAGATCCACCTCAGCTAGCAACATCATGAAGTCCAATAATGGCATAACAACTCCTAAAATATTGTTAACGTATCCAGTCAGGATAGGAACGAGTATATAGACTAACAACAATTTCATAGTATTGACAAATGCTGTAAGAGACAATCATAATGGAATACAAGATGATATATCAAGACTGTAAGTGAAACAGGATATATAAACTGAAAATCATGTCAAGGTGAATCATAAAGGAAAAGTAAGCTGAACTGTAATATGTAACTGATGCAATAAATATAAAATGTTCCTCGAATGTTATAGCATAATATGATCGGTAAGGGTCAAGATCAGGCTTCCAGCCGACCGGCTACAAGTACCTGGACTCGGCCCGGTCGGGATGGCAAGCTATGGAGCAAGTAGTAGCACAGGTCAGGCTATACCCATCGTGAGGTGAGGGTATAGCTATGATACAAGTAGTAACTCAAGATGGACATTGATCACACTATCTATAAAATTCACCATTCCTCGAATAATATACGGATCCGGACATAACACGTCATGGCATGAGATTTCCTAAGAAGGTAGCTACTCCTTATCATGAATCGGTGTCAATACAAGTATAAGAACAAGATCGAGCAAGTACCAGTATACCAAGAAAATCCAAGAATAACATCTCATGACAGGAATCCGGTATATACTAGTCCGTGTACCATTGTGACGAGAATCAAGTAAAATACTATAACTGAATCGGATACAGAAAATATCAAGACAGGGAACTACTATCAGAGAATGTACTCGCCTGCGGTCCTGAGCTGTCAAATGGGGTCGATGCTCAGAGTGATGCCACGGACCTAATAAGATATATATAAGCTAATTAGGGTTCAACAGTGTTAGGCTTGATTCTATAGTATAAGCTACGTAATCTAGGTCAGACTAAGTCAACTAAGTCAAACTAGGTCACACTGAATCACACTAGGTCAAACTGGGTCAAAGGTTGACTTACAGTTGACTTTTGGTCAACTGGTCAACTCTAGTCAACTCTGGTCAACTATAGGTTAAACTAGGTCAAATGTTGACTCTACTTCGACGTTCAGTCAAATCAATCAACCATGGTCAAAGGTAGTCTCTATAAACATCTATAGGGTCAACATATCAATTTCAGTGATGGTAAAATCACTGGAATCGATGGATCTCAAAATACAACAAAAGAAAAAAGATTGTAATAATAGGGTAAAAACCTACAGATGTTGTCGGATGGTGAAACAACCATCACCAACGTGTCCAGAATGGTCAAATTAGTTAGGATAGCCTATCCATAAGTCCAATTTGGACACAGGAACAAAAAGATAATTTCGGGTCAAAATGGTGTTCGTGTCGAACCTACTTTGTACCGAAAAATGTACCAGAATAAAAGTACACTAAACCTAACAAATTATATGTCCACGAATCCAGAATGACAATACGAACTCAACGGTATATCCGAAACTGGATTTCGATGACCCGATCTCAGATTGGTCCGTTGACCCGGATATTGGAATCCGATTTGCACGAAAAAGTGTGTCAGAGCCAATGTCCTCAAAACTCAGCAAATTAAATATCAATGAGTCCAGAATGACGATACAAACCTAAAGATATATCCAGAAATGGATTCCAATGAGCCGATCTCAAAATGACCCGTTGACCCGGATATTGGTATCCGACTTGCACCGAAATGCATGCCGGAGCCAATGTCCACTAAAACCTAGCAAATTATATATCAACGAGTCCAGAATAACGATACAAACTCAACGACATATCCAGAATTGGATTTCGATGCGCAGACGTCAAAAAGATCCGTTGACCCGGACAGTGGGGCCCGTTTGTACCGAAATACGTGCCAGGGCCCACGTCCTCCAAATTAAGCAAACTTTGTATAAAAAATGTGCCAGAACGACGCCACGAGTCTACTGGTGGTGTCAGAAATTGAATCCGGAGTCCCGGGTTCAAAAATGGAATTTAACAACTTGGAAATTATGAATTCGGACGGCCAACTTTGGCATCGATGTCAACCAATCAAACATGCTCACAATAAAACGAAACTTAAGGGGTAGGAAGAGGGTTATACCAGCTGCGCTTAGGAACTTATGGCACTCCAGACAGAGCTACGATGGAGGAGATACAAACCGACGAAGTTGGCTCCGCAAAACTGTTAAAAAATAACACAATTTAAATGGTCAACTTGGTGGCCGATTTTGAAGTACCAAACGATAAAATTAACTGACAAAAATTGAGGGGATTGAATATGAACATAACGAGATTGAGTCGGAGCAAAGAAATTGCCGATCCAATGGTTGGATTACCCAAAAAATGTGCACGAAGTCGCTGCGACGGAACGCCATTTCCGGATCCATTCCGAGCTCTCGTCGACGGAAACCCGTGCCAAAGGCACGAAACGCCTAGGCGGCGCGTCCCAGAGGACGGTGGCCGCCACGGGAAGGTGCACGGAGGTCACCCGGCCTGGGGGTGGCCGGCCACGACGGCCGTGGCGCTGGCGGCGGTGCCTGCACCGCGTGGCCAGGGGCACGGCTACTGCTGTTCTCGCGTATGCTACTGTGGCGTGCGCTGGCCTGGCACGGCGGTACCCGGTAGGGGCGGTGGTGCCCGGCTACGGCGGGGGTGGTGTATGGTGGTGGGCATGGCCGGTCGGGCAAGGGTGGTGATGAAAATGGTTGTGGTGGTGATTTAATGGTGGTGATGGTGTGTGGTGGTGAAGATGGAGAGTAGGAGGAGGATTGTGGCGAAGTGGTAGTCGGCCATGGGGAGGAAGGAGGAGCTCCGGCTATGGGGGGATTTATGAGTTGGCCAAAAATGAAGGGGCTGCTGTGGCCATGTAGGGAAGAGAGGGAGAGATGTGATGGGAGTGATGGTGAGAGAGTGGGTGAGGGTTATATGTGCGTGTGTATATAAATATATAAGGAGAGTGAGAGATATTTAGAGAGTGAGAGAGATAAAGATATTTAGAGAGAGATAGAGGTCGGTTACAGAGAGGGAGTGTGTGCTGACATGGGAAGAGGGGGTGTTTGTGTGGTGTGAGTGAGAGAGAGAGGGAGATTTAAAATATATATGCATATATATTATATTTATATATATGTGTATATATATACATGGAGAGACAAATAAATATTTTGAGTAGGGAAGAGGACAAATACAATAGTGGTGTGTATGGACAGTTATGATAGGGCATACACCAAATTAGATTGGGTGTTGGGCCAAGTTTGGATAAGCTTGGGGCCAAGATTTAATTAAAATAACAATTTAAACCAATTAAAATTATGGATGAAATGGGAGCGCAAGGGATGTCAATTTGGTGGCACGCAAGTGGCACGTGCATAGCAGGCTCAAAACGGGCCAGGGCCATATATTAGGTCGACTGGATTGGACCGATGTCGGGCCCGAAAATTAAGCTGGAAGTTAAATCACGAATTATGACAGACGATAAATTGGTCTAATTTGACCCAAAAGTTGCACGAAGCAAATGGAACACAAGGGAACAAGTTTGAGTGGGACACGATGTATCCACATGAAGATAACGTCGTCTACTACAAACTTCAAGAAGAAAATTTTCAGAGACTGGCATCCCTGATGCTCTAGAAATCAAAGTCACGGTAAAGAACATTTGATGATCAAAATTAATTAAATCAAAATAAATTATCGAAAATAATTCATTTAGAAAACTTAAAAATAAATCCCGAAAATTCAGGGGGCTTACACGGACGGACTCCTCGAAAAACTAAGAACTCACAAGTTGCGCCTACGCAGAAGCTCTCCCCTCTCTGTGGAAAATTTTGTCAAAACGTACTTACTCTGAGAGAGAAGAGAGACTATATATAAGCTCTCTCTGTAACTGTCCAGATCTGAAATGTGTGCGACGTTTGAATGTCAGATCAAAAATTATCGGATTCGTTATCGCACATTACGAAATGGTTCAGTTACAACCTGTGCACCACTGAGCGCCAACTTGCGTGAGCACCATGTTGCGCTACTACACACATGATTGCGTGCGTCTAGCAATCATCGCTTAAGTGCATGAGAGCGCATGTGCAAGGTGCACACAGTGCACACATGCGCCAGTTGTGCCCGTACACACTTGTGCAATCTGCGCCACCTGCGCCACACGCACCCGCACGCATTTGCACAATCTGCGCCTAGCTGCGCAACACGCGCCCGCGCGCACTTGCACAACATGCGCACACCTGCACCACCTGCACCTGGTGCGCCAACATAAAGCCACATTACGCCTCATGAGCCCCTGAGCCCGAGTCCGAGTCCGAGTTTGAGTTCGAGTCGCTATGTCCCTACAGGGCTTAGCCCATATGGAATTAAATTGAGCTTGGCCAAAAAGCATGAATGTTTTAATAGGTGTCTTATCCTTACCTCCATG
The DNA here is from genome assembly GCA_029216955.1 of Iris pallida. NCBI lineage: Eukaryota > Viridiplantae > Streptophyta > Magnoliopsida > Asparagales > Iridaceae > Iris > Iris pallida. The sequence continues at coordinate 11,537,229 of JANAVB010018797.1, forward strand.
TAAAATCACCCACATGGTCCCCTCCTTAGGGTCACCACCCCATGTGAATCTCTCCATTCCTCAAGAGGAGTTATATTGAGATACCTAGGGGTGAGCATATAACGGTTGAAAACCGAAAACCGAACCGAACCGAAATATGACAAACGGTTCGGCTTTTCGATTATCGGTTCGGTTTTCGGTTTAAAAATTTAAAATTTTAAAATAACGGCTCGGTTTTCGGTTCTTGATCCGGATAACCGAACCGAACCGAAAACCGATTTAGATTTAATAATTTATCAAACTATCCTCAATCTACATAAACTAATATTTTGTAACCCTTAGCCGAGGGCACTCTCCTCTTATTCTCTGTCGGTACTTTTTTGAGCACTCTCTCTCTACCCTCAAATCTATATATATACTGATATCTTTCACACTATGTAATATATAATTCATTAATACAATAATACCATATTTTTAAAATAAATTGTTATTTAAATAGGCATATTTTGCTAAAAAATTGAAGGTCCGGCACATTGGCCAATGAAACCGAACCGACCGAAAACCGAACCGACGAAAACCGAACCGAATTAATTCGGTTCGGTTTTGTTCGGTTTTTATAAAAACGGTTCGGTTTTCGGTTTGAGAAGTACGGTTTACGGTTATTTCGGTTTTTATATATACGGTTCGGTTTGAACCGAACCGAACCGTTGCTCACCCCTAGAGATACCTATGAGTTTTTCTAGCCAATGTGAGACTAAACTAAACTTATATGGTTTGTTTGAGAGAAAGCTCTCTACAACTCAAAGAAAGGAAAAAAAAACTCCAACATCTTCTATAGTATCATTGCAATTCTCTAAATATACACCAACATGATCTCCTATTAATTCCATACCTGAAAGGACAAGAGTTGTATCACTTTAAGTTGGTAACAGCTAATTACAACACCAGCTACCTAGCACATTGCATATGTTAACACAATGATGTATATAATACCACAAAAGAATGACAAATACAATTCCAACCACAATAGTTATCCAACCAATAAAATGCAGAATAAGCATCTAATTGACATATCAAACAAATATACAAAGCATTTGGATGGAGCATTTGCTGGTTGCACCTAATGAAAATTTTGTTCATACTGAATAACTACATAAGCAACTGTAGGATCACGACTTTTATGTAACAAAGAAATATTCTACAAGCACCCTACTAAGGTTATGAAGACTCAAAAACATCTCTATTACAATGAGAATATATTCATAAGTAAAAAAACATTTATACTGCAGCAGAAACATTTTACACCAACAGAAATTGCTCTGATCGCCTGCCTTAATCTTAAGACGCAACAAGTCACTCCCAATAATTTTTAACATCAAAAGAAAATAGTTAATACAATATTCAATAATAACAGGAAGTGAAAAAATGTCCGATAGACACATGATTTGACCAAAAAAGGATAACAAAAGAAAGTATTGAGCTGAGGATGGTTATTCACTTCCTCTATAGGGTAATATGTTTAGAGTGACAGGGATGTATCTCCTAATTGGAAACTTCATTATTATTGCTTCACATAGAACTCATTTTTTTTAAGGAAAGTTATTTTAATCGATATTGCAAACCACCCTTTATCCTAAAATTAAAATCTATAGTCTATGCGTGGACCATGTGGATGTGCACATGAAGTTGGAAACTTGGATATGCACTATATTATTTATCATCTGTCTATACAGAAGTAGTAATATTTTATACAAATTAGAAATACTTGTGTGTAACAAAGGAAGAACTATTCGGTACACGTACTTTAACTCCTCTGTGTGCTCGAGCTTACGGCTACCTTGTATTGCAGACTCTTTATCTGTGACCTCATACAAGAGCGATTCACCAGCAGGAACCTTCTCTCCTATTTTCCTACATGATGCAACGGCGACTTGAGCAATCCATGTAAGGGGGCAGCCTCTGAGTTTTTGATGCCTATATAATGGAGTGCCCAAGAAGAAGCTCACAACTGCAATAGCCATTACTACGACAGGTATTCCAAAGCCCCAACCCCATCCCACATTAGTCTGTATCCATACCAGAACATAGGAAGCAATAAGGGCTCCTATGTTAATTGAAAAGTAAAACCAATTGAAGAAGGAGCTCTTGCTCTTCCTCTCAGATTCATCGGATTCATCGAATTGGTCTGCCCGAAACGAAGAGACACAACGCTTGATTCCTCCTGTCCCGAGTGTAATTAGATAAATGGATACAAAAACCACTGCAGTTTGTCCTGAAGTTGGATCACAGACATTGTTATGGCATGAAGGCTTTAACCCCTTAACAGAAGCCGTCATGGTTAGTAGAGTCAAACCCTGTTAAGAAGTGTTGAAATGGTAAATTTATGTAGGTCAAATATGAAAGTAAAATATAGTAGTCTTTTATCAGAGTCTTACAAAAATATAGATGATCATGAAACTAGAAATAGTCTAATATCTTCCAAAGGAAGCATCTGCTACAAAAGCTCCTAGGAGTGACATAATATAGCATGTTCCTGACCAGTTAGTGACATTGTTGGCAGCTTGAGCATTCCCGTGGTAGAGAAACTTCATATAATTTACCATATTGGTACTCATCTCGTAGTATGCCAAGCTTTCACAGCATTCATTGGCCGTCAAGGATAAGAAGCTTAGCTATATGAATAAAGATTAGTGTCTTAGTAATACATTTGTTTCACAGTACTTCAACTGTACCTAGAATGTAAGGGCAAGCCTTCCATCTTCCAGTGTTCTTCTTGACAGCATGATTCCCACGGATGTCTGTTGTTCCATCTTTTGTGTACCTGTCCTCGTATTCTTCCATCTTTAATGGCACAACAGTGTTGCATGCAGCAATTCTTACAGAATGCAGGCCCTTCAAATTCTAGAATAAGATGCCTATGGACAAGTATATTGCATTAAAATAATAACTTTAGGCAAGCACCAGAATGTGCATCACATGAAACACAGCATTCCTGACAAAATCATACATGAAAATGCAATACATCTTTAAAAGGTCACTAGGCTGACGATCATGATTGTTCTCATATATTTCACCATAACCAGCAAACTCATGTTATAGAAATGGTGGCATAGAGTCATAAACCTTTATAGATAAACTAATAGTTGTTTTATTATTATATGGCCTCGTTTGGTACAATGTGATATGATCGTAATCGCAATGTAATCAAATGAAAAAAAAATAATTTTTTCATTTTATTACATTACGATTACATTAGAGTGAACCAAATGAGGTCTATGTTCCTTTAAATTCTACATTTGTCATAAAATATTTGATAGTGAATTCTGCCAAGTAGATAATCATTATGAAAATAAGCTTCTATCGCAACACAAGCAATCAGTTTAAGTTAAGAAAATAAATTGGCTATGAGTTGATGGTGATTTACAGATTGATGGCACCTACTCCAGTCAGTAATTGAAGAAAGAATGACACGAGTTTTAGAAAATAAATGCAATCCTGCCGAACCACCTATAGATATCTAATTTTCTTATTTCAAAGCATCTTATTACGTGAAATTTCATATAAGAAGTTTGAAAGTGGAATTACAGATACGAAAGTAATCCTTACAAGGTTAGAGTTGACTTGTAACTAATTTTATTTCTTGGAAGCACACTTGATTTCGTTGTTAATCTATATCAGCATAATCCCCTCTCTTACATTTTGTTTTTGGTATATGTGTGTAGATGTTGGTCAGTGGTTCTCATCATTCGACGAACAAAAGAAAATACACATATTATTCTACATAATCAATTATGACAGATCGCAAGCATTGCCAATTGAAAGTCAAATATATTCACCTAGCATCAATTATATAGCATCACATTCTTCTGAGAGTTCGGATTTAATTGGGAGAGAATTAATGTATGGTTAAAAAGAGATCACCTATGTAACATATGCCTGAGTTCAAACAAGACAAACACATTTTTAATAAAAGAAGGAGCTAGATTGTTTACATTCAATTAAGGACTTCAAAATATGATAAAACAATCAGCCAAGTATATTTGCTATGCTGGGATTCGAACCAATATCCACCCCTCCCCTCCCTTAGCAGTGGTACAACTGGACCACCCCTCCCTCAGTGGTAACATGTTATTGAAATCTGCCTACAAGTCTAAGATGACTAACAACTGATCCATTTCAAATCAGTAAGAATCTTGCTAGAGAGATTAAAATCTCAACAGTGGCTACTGCTATAATAATTTCAGCAGCAGAATGGCTATACAAAAGCAAGCAAAATGATCTGCTATAGAAATTGGAGAAGTAAGAACTGTTAATAGTTAGGAGAAGTTTGCTAAAACAGTTAGCAGAACTGTCGTGCTTGGGTGATCAAAATCAACCGTTGCTCAAAGCGATATTCGATGCAACCCCGTTGCTCATCCAACAACTCCGCACATACCACTTTAACTAACATATCATGTGTGTACACTTAATAAATGAAGGATCGAATATTGAAATATACATGCACGTGGGATTTGTTCCAAAATAAAATTGAGAAGTCATTACTAGACCAACAGCAACCTAAGACGAACACGTGGAGTCATTGGAGCCGCTAATAAGGAATGTCAGTCGCCAATGGAGGAGATGGGAGCTCGACAAGCAGTAGCTCTCAGAAATGTAGGGCTTTGTTGATCGATGGTTTCCTTCGTGAAGGCGACCAGCTCCAAATGTATGCAAATAAGCAAGAGATGGAGATAAAAAATTGACGAGTATCAAAAACTGACGGATGTATGCAACTAAGCAAGAGAGAGAGAATTGCTTACCTGTACATCGTGAGAGACATTATCTAGCTCCTACTAGGGTTTTGGGAACCCTAATTTAGGAGAGGAAAAGAGAAGAGGAAACCCTAATTTTGGGTCTGGAAAGGAAATAGAAATGGCTCCGGTCGTCGATGAGGACTGCGTTCTTCTTCTGTTACTTGGTCATGGTCGAGAGGAGGGTAGCGGTGTAGTATGGAGTAGAAAAAGAATGAATTAATTTGAAGAGGAGGAGAAGGAAAGAAGGGTTTGAGGCTCAGAAATTTTTCGGAGGGAATAGAAAAAATGGACGGCCAGAATCGTGATTTGGGACAAAAAAGGGCTCCAACTTTTATCGTATTTAATTTTTAGAATTTTTTATAATGTTCATGTATGTAACTGTTATAAATGTACATACTATATAACATTTATATGTAAAAATTGTTATAATAGGTCAAAAGTCCCTCTAAGTAACATTTTTAAAACTTGATAACGCTTTTGTCTAAAACGTTACAATAACATTTTTGCAACTGTTATAAAAGGGTATTTTTCTTGTAGTGATTAGGTACGATTATCTATTAACCAAAATCATTCGAACACGATTATAGAATCATAATTACGATTATAGAATCAAAATTTAGGAAAAGATGCGAATTAGCTTGATCGAAATATAATCAAGATAGTCTAGATGCGATCAAAATCGTTTAAGAATGATCAATCAAAATTGTTTCAGCACGATCCGCTGTTTAACCCAAATCATTTAGGCACGATTATCAAATCTAGATATGATTATGTATCTAGTGGAAAGAAATCAAAATAGGTTTAAAAGATTACTAGAAAACCTAATAATGATAAGAACTAAATCAAATTTAAGTGAGGGTGCATAAAATTGCAAACCATGAAAATCAATAGTCATATGCCAAAAAGGATGTAGTCTCTATAATATTCGAAAATTGTAAGCATATCCAAAGTTATTTTACCGAGAATTTATGCCTCGCTAGTGTATATCTGGCTGTAATAAACCCTTGGTTCCATGACTCAAATAAGAATACGGTATCGAATGCTCTATCAACTCTATCCAATATTGACATAACAATTCAAAGATCAAAATAGGACAACTGGACATAGTTTCAGTATTATTCGATAACCTATGCTTACTTGAATATTGACTCTTAGAAAAATAATTAATAATGAAAAAAAATAAGCAATACGGACCTTACGATATGACGATGTTAAGAAAAGGAAAAAAAAATAAAATTGCACAAATGATCAAGATTAGGAATTGAATCCGAGGAAGTCCTAATTTACCAAGCAAATAGTCTACCCACCTTTGATCCTATCATCGTATCAAACATCTAATAGGTTTTAAAATTCATTAAATCTTTACTTAAAGCATATGGCCTATGTAGCAACCTTAACTATCCAACGGTCAAATTAAATAAGGGCTTCCCTATGGTGTACCTAGTTCTAGACATTCTCCTAAAATCAAATCGATCCTAATTATGAATAACACTTCCTAATCGCAGGCTTGCAGTAGTATGACTAATATAGGTACTACCGCGAGTTTGCAATCTTTTTCCAAAATTGACCAGCATGGGTCACCAAAAAACTTATCACGATCTGCACCCGCTTTTCGGACACGAGTTCGTAGCCAAATCCAGCCTACGCCGCAGCATCGACGGTAGTATGCTGTTTAGGTCTCAATGTCAATCTCAATATAACAAAATTATATCTATTTCTCATCCATAATAATTATTTTATTACAAATCCAATAATACATAAAAATTGTTGGCACATTTATTTTGATAATATTAACTTCATCTTCGTGTTTTAGTTTCTCTATCCTTTTCAGAATCAGATACACCGCTAAAGTCTCTCAAAGGCTACTACAAAAGATCGAAGAAAACAAAGTCATTACAACAAAGGCTCTTGGAAGACTTACAGACTGCATAAAGAAAGACTAAAGAGAAGCTATCAGCATGCTCAAAGCTCATAGACAAAGTTCCAAGTTCCTAGAGTCTGTACAAGCTCTAGGACAACTGTGAAACACTTAAGGTGGATGACAAACCAAAAGCCTATATAAAATATTTTTAAAATTATGTTTCCCTACAACAACGGAATACCGACGGTACATCGGTTCATACCAACGGTACACCGAATTCTGTGGACAGAAAAGGTTATGTCTTCAAATTCAGAATACCGACGATACACCGATTCATACCAACGGTAAACCAGATTTTGTGTACAGAAAAGGTTCTGTCTACAAACTCGAAATATCGACGGTACACCATTTCGTACCGACGGTACACCGAATTTTGTGTACAGAAAAGATTATGTCTAGAAAATCAGAATACCAACGGTATACCGGTTCGTACCGACAGTACATCGAATTTCGTTGCACAAAAAGTTTCTGTCTACAAATTTGACATACCGTCGGAATACCTTTTCACATTTTACAAATACTTTAAATTTTGAATTTTCAGAGCCATAGCATTAAATGCTCTAACGGCTAGATTTATTACCGTTACTGTTGTAAAATAGTGTACCGACGGTATACAGATCGCTGAATGTTTGGAGCATCAAATGACTTGCTCTCTTGATGGTTCTATTTAAAGTGGTTGAGTCTTCTCTTTGAAGACATCATCTAGAGCTTTAAAAATTTCTCAGGCACCAAGAGCTCCACCATTACTACTCTATAAAAAATTTAATTTGTCATCAAACCAAAAGTTCTAGAGTATTCAAGAGTTGTAACATTTGAGGTTGACGAGCCTTCGGAGGAAAACTCGTGTGTATGAATTTGACGAGCTCTTCGAATCCAAACTCGTGTTAAAAGATGACGAGTTCTTCGGATCCAAACTTGTGTGTAACTATGGATTAAAGCCGAAGAGAGCTCCGGGTCTAGAGGGCCCCTTGGAAGGATACCAGGATCATCGAGTGTTAGATTCTCTCTCCCATTTATTATCCTTTAAATTGCTATTTATTATTAGTAATTATTTTATTACCCTATTCATCCCCCCTCTTTAGGGTTATATAATTAGTATCAGAGCCTTGTCTCTTGATTTGAATTTACATCTTTAGAGTGATAGTCATGACCCACTCTCGAATAATCGGACACGAGTCAGACACCCAGCCTACGTTGGAAGACACAACACAGTAAGCTGTACAATCTAAGGAAAACTCCAAGATACGAGTACATAAAACAACACAGCTGCTATACACGTTTCCAATATCACCACAATCCACAAATATTTTAAATACAATTAGAGAAATGATAACACCGGAGACAAATCTGGTAACCTGAATAAAATTACAATCCTGAAACCTGAATACAAAGTACATGACAAATCGCTATACGATCTAAGAAGGATCTAACTATAACTCTAAAATTCTAAGTCTATCCTGAGGCATCTCTATCCTGGCTTCGGGCTCTGGCCCACGAAGGAGATACAACATCATCAAGCACCTACAACTTATCCTGTCAGAAAGAGAGCAAAGTACAACCCTGACAAGAAGCACTAAATAAAGTAAATTGAAATGCATGAAAAAGAACCACAATATGAACTATGGTACAAGATAGGAATATGAAACTGTGGTACATGAATAACGATAAACTATAGTACTAGATCCTGAACAATGAACTAGACTATCAATGTAACATGCAAGTGAAATAACTATCAGAGTATGTGACCGGCTGGGGTAGTACAGGATACAAGAGCACATGAATAATGGTACGGCTTAGAGTCCCACATGCACGATGTGAGACCTAAGCTATTAGTCAATGCTTGGCTAATATAGGATTGGTCACATATCTGTAGTATTTCTTACCCCAATGTACAAGTAAAGAATACTGAACAATAAACTATGAACAATGAACGATGAACGATAAACAATGAACAATGAACAATCGTGTGTACAACGTGTCAATATAAGAACATGAAGAAAGACAGAAAATAGAGTAAATGGTTTGAGTCGGTGTACTTGCCTCGCTTTGGAAGCACGGAAGTAGTACTGTATGAATGTTCACCTGTTAGTTTGTACAATTTGTTAAGTTTTAAATAATACTACTCAGCTCAACATTTACTAACTAGCTGATAATACTAATAACCATATAATAACTAACCTTTATTTACTAGTCAACATTATTTAGAAAATAAATGTTTTATAGTTTTTAGTCTCAAAAATACTAGTAGAAATACTTTAAAAGTTTTAGAAACATTTTTGCTAGCAAAATATTAAATAACTACATAAACATTTTAAATCATTTCAAAATCAAGCCCAATGATCCATCTTGCGAACCTATGCCATGTGCCAAACAATTATTAAA